>MU188317.1:49717-64221 GCA_016904865.1 Pissodes strobi
GTCAAACTGTCGTAAGTACATCTTCTCACTAGCTGCAACACTCAAAACGGATCTTATTGTGGATAACTTGGCTACTGGACTAAATGTTTCATTGAAATCTATGCCTTGGCGCTGAGAAAAGCCTTTTATTACTAGTCTGGCTTTAAACTTATCTATGCTTCCATCTGGATTTATCTTTACTCGGTAAACCTACTTACAGGGAAGAGCTTTAAATCCATTTGGCAAATTTGTGTGCTCCCAAGTCTCATTTTCTATCAATGAACTCATTCCTCTGTCCATAGTTTTCTTCCATTCATTTCTTTCCCTGGTTTTAAGCGTTTCTTTATATGTTTGAGGAGTCTCAATCGTGCATACTAACTCTTCAGCTAGGTGAATGCATTCTTCAAAACGATCAGAGCATTTTAAAGTTTGACGATTTCTTAAATTGTATGAAGAACTTTCTTCCTCACCTTCACTTTCTGCCACATCTTCTATCTCAGTTTCCAAATTTCTATCTTGTACACCATCCCCTTCTTGCTGTTCTGGTAACTCTTCTACAATCTGTGATCTAGTTTCATCCGTATTTCTGTCTTGCGATCTCATGGAAAGTTTGATATATCTATCTGTGCTTTTCTGGTCTGTAGAGCTTATGGGTACTTCTTTACATACTTTTAGTTTCTCTTGGAACTTAACATCTCTTCAAACAAAAACTCTATGTTTCTCTTTTACCCAAATTCTATAGCGTTCATCACCATCATAGCCTACTAGATAGCCTTTCATTGCTTTCTTTTCCATTTTTCGCCTTTTCTGAACTAGAATAAGGAAATAACAAGCGCTAGCAATTATCCTTAAATGCTTTATTCTTGGTCTTTCTCCATACCATAACTCATACGGACCAACGTTTTCTACTATAGATTTACCAGTTCTGTTTAGTACATAGATGGCTGTGTTGACTAATTCTGCCCATAGTGCTGGTGGAAACTCGATTTCTGGATTGGAAAACTTAAATGTTGTAGCCATTTCTATAGTTGTTCTGTTTTCTCGCTCACTACCGCCATTCTGTTGAGGTAGTGCAGCATATCTTTTAATCTATCCTTAACTTTGGATTTCTCTTTTAAAAGATAACTAATTTTAAACTGCGTATAGTTCTTTAAAAATTAAAAGGTACCTGTACTTTTGAAATGATAAATCAAAAGGTCCCACTAAATCAACTGATATTAACTCTGCAGGTTTGGTAGCTCTCTCTTGTACCAAAAGGAAGCCTATGCATCTTTCCATAAATGCTTCCATGCTTCACAGAGTTCTTGGTCCATTTTGACTTTGATTCCCATCTCTTTCTTAAGTTTTGCTCTTACGTACCTCATGTCTTGGTGTCCCCATCTCTCATGATACAGTTGTAACATCGATTTATCAGCTTCTGCAATACCACAGTGAACCTCTGCTTCTGGAATGATTGGATTCATTTTAAGCTTGTACAATCCTCGACCAACCTCTCTGGTTCCTGTTAATGCATTATTTCCAGTTTTAAACGTACAATCTGTTGACGTAGACGTAAAAATACTGTCATCTATATATCTATCATGTGCTGCTAGAACTGAAAATAGATTTTTCGACAACTGAGGAACATACCATATGTCGTTCAAGGTAAGCAAATCTTGTTTTCTATTTTTATTGGAATACAGAAATTGTATTGTACCTTTTCCACCTGCTCCTAACATATCATCTCCTGCAGCTCTTATATTACATGGATTGTCAAACTTCTGAAAATCGACGAAATACATGGGTGTTTTTGTAACATGCCTGGTTGCGCCATTATCTACCCACCAAACTGACTCATCATGCTCTGTGATCATAACTTCATCTAAAGATAACAATGTCATATTTGCATCTTCTTTAGTCTTCACATCTGATGTCTTTGGTTTGTTCTTAGGCGGCCTACCATCAGCAATCCACTTTTTACAATTACGTACCCAGTGACCTTTGACCTTGCAATAATTGCAAGTGGTGTCCTTACTTCTACTATGTACCTTAGCATGCTTACTCTTGGCAAAATTTCTCTCAAACATGCAAAGCTGTACTGTCAAATCATCTAATGCCTTACTCTTGTCACTGTCATTTGAAAGCAGTATCCAACTTGTCTTAAAAGTCTTGAACTCTTCTGGTAAAATATGTAAAACTTTACAAACTACCATTAACTCAGGAAGTGCGTTTCCTTCTTTAATGCTAAATCGCTGTTTAACTCAGAAAACAGGCTCTTCAACCTATATGGGTGGACGCATCTTCGTTCGCTGTCCAGTTAAAAGTAAAGAAATCTGTACAAAGCTTAAATAACTGATCCTTAGCTTCAAAGAGATCTTTTAGTGCGAGCCACGCATCATGGGCTGTGGTTTTGTCCATGATCTTTTGATATACATTATCAGTTATTGCCCTTGTGATCATTGACTTAGCATAAATATTAGCCTTACGGTACAAATCAGAATCCTCTTTGAATTTCTTCTTTTGACCTTCTGTTGCTTCCTCTCCAAGCGGTTTGGGCTTCTTTAGCTTGCCATCAATAACATCTAACGCACCTTTATGATAATCTAGCATATCCCTCATTTTGTTCTTCCATATTGGCCAGTCGGTCTCACTTGTTAATGGTTTGATATGTTTCACTGGGTCCATACTTTCAATCTTCTGTACTAAATAAAAAATTCTGCCATCAACTAAAGCTTCTAACTTAGGTACCGTACTGGGCCCATAACGTGATGAAGATATACAAATTTATTTTGTAAAATGTCTATTTTAAAAACGGTGACAAGTAAAAAGTATTTGTTGTGACAAACTCAACCTTAAACTATCAATGTCTTTTTGTAAATGCTGGTTAACACACCTTGCTAGGTAAAAATTAAGGGTACTTCAATACAGACAGGTTTGTAAACAGGTTTAGACAGGTATATGTACGTGTTTGGCACGAGAAAAATCGATCATTGATCTTCTGCTTGCGTATGAACACAACAGTAGATACGATAACTATTGTGATAAATACAATTATGACCCCAATATTTTCGGCTAAAGTTACTCCTTATTCCACTATGGCACTATATGCCACTAACGTTCACCTAAATGGCGTCCTCCATTTTCTTTTAAAAAGCATGTATTTCTCTATTTTGCCACAAAAAGCTTATATTAGATATAGTAGATGCCAATATATACATTTTGATAGCGTCTACTCTTTTTCCTTGCTATCATCATAGGCAAGTGCTTGTTGATAACTGAAGGCCCCTTGGACGAAATTGTTACAGGCAAAGCTTTTTTGCGGAACGGTTGCCTGAAAAATTAACGTCATCTTCCCCATCGAGCTGCGATCTTTCTGCGACTTAGTAAGCTTAAACAAACACAGGCTATTCCCAAAGACGCAAGCAACATTTTAGGGCTTTACGACTTATTTAATCATGGCATAAAACTTACATTGTTTCGAACTAAGCTTTTACTAGCAGCAATTTGTCTCCGTGTTTCGCTCTGCATTTCCGTAAACAAATTGGGATTTTCTTTTAATGGGCCCAACATCCGCATTCAAAAATATCTCTATCGCATAGTTACACACCCAATCTCTTTTTACATCAGCTAAAAAGGTCGCTTTAATGTTTATACGCGAACAATTGTCGTCTAATGTCCCCGTTTGTCACTATAAACATTTTTATTTATTCGTAACTGATGCTGCATAAATATTTTTACGACAGACTCCTGTAGCTCAGGTCGAGATTTATAAGCTCATTCTGGCTATGTCATTGAAATAAATTGATTCCATTAAGTTTCACAAGGATCTATTCATTCAATTCATTGAATATTTAAAGCTTTTTCATTGTAAATTTTGAGACCTGTATGAACTAAGTAAAATTAAATTTTTAAAACGATCCCTGAAGGTTCTTAATCAAAATGTTGCAAATGATTTTCTAAATTATATTATAAGCTCATATGATTTTTCAGTGTAAAACTCTTCAGACCATTAACAATACCAAAAATATAATTCGTCAGGAAGGTGAAATTCTTGATCCAATTTCATTAAATTTATTATCTCCTAGCGTACCTATTCCACACCTTATAGTATGTCGAAAAATTTGCTACTATTATAACAACTCATGCAGGTACGGCAATGAGCAATGGTCTGTTTATTAGTCCTCAGAAAATATGTTAATGAGTAAATGTGGAGTACAGTTAAATGATTGCGTACCATTCTAGGGTTTATTCTAGGCGTGAATATCCGCAATTTTTTATACAAATAAAATGAGAGGGACACAAACATAACAAATTTACGTCTTCAGCCGTGCCATGTTGTATTTTTCAAATTTTACACAATTGCGTGAGATACGACTCACCTTTCTTTTTTGGCAAGTGGAAGTTTTCTGCCTTTTTTTGTAGTGTGGTTTTCTCTCTGTTATACACCTCGTTGATAGTTTATAGAAGTACACTTTAATCTAAATCCTTGACGATACGCACTTGCACCTACAATCATATTAGGATCACTAGTGGAGCGGAGAGTAGCTTCATGTGAGATAGATGTGGAGACAGTATTACATTGGCCACTTGGCGAATTTATTTTAGAAAAATCCAAATAACATCACAGCATGTCCATGTCCGAAACTACCTACAACATTTACATTATGAATCTTATAATTATTCGGGATATGTAATATTGTGAACTATTAAACATTTAAAAGGCTAATTAATTGTCATCCATTAATTATCATTCTTAAATTTGAATTTTAACTTGCCAAATACGATGTAAATATACAAAACAAACTATAAACAACGCGTACAGCTTGTATTATATAAATGGTCGAGGGGGCCATCAGTTTGGCTCCCACCTATTTGGCTCGATAATTGGGCTGTAGTTCACAGGAACTTACGCTCTTGGAGGATACTCCACTAAAGGCCTAAACTCGAATCTACGATAACTTTGCCCAAGGGCTAAGGGACATAATTAAAAAAAAGAAATTTCAGAGTGCATTGAAGCGCTGAGTGATGATGTTGAGATTAACTAAGAACACTTAAATAATTAAATGAAGGGTAAAGGCTGTGTGCATGTACGAAACATAGCAATGAAACACCTTGTATATCATGCAAATTTTAATCCAAAAGGATCATGAAGAGCGTAACAGAATGCTTTCGGCCGTAGCCATCATCAGTGTTACCTGAAAGTAAGTAAAAGAACCCCTTGTCAGTGGTGAGTCAAGGAATATTCTTGAATTTAGACATTGTTTATTTTTGGCAAATAAAAATTTTTTTTTTTTGAAAATGAATACTGTTGTGCCCAGTTATAAACTTGTTGGGATTAAAACGATTTTTATTACAAAAAGGGGGGATTAACTAAAGTAATTAATCAGAATGAAGGTTTTTTTTGTGTCATTTTTATACGTGAGAAAGAAAATGGTGGACCTCTTTTACTTACTTGTCAGTAGACAAAGGACATATCCATGGATCAAACACAACAAAAATCGACAATGATCACAATTACATATCACACATTGTGCGTCAAATTATGAGAAATGGTTCACATAATTTAGATTAAAATAAAAGTTAAAATATATGAAAATACAGCAAAAGCATGGTACAAAGACTCGTGCTTTTGGATGACACATTAAATGTGTCGACTGTCACTAATGGCAGTCTTGACAAGCAGACTGATGACACTTATATGCCGAAAGACAGCGGTAATTTTAAATTTTAAGTTTTAAAAAGACAAATATTAAGTTGAAAGATAAAAGCAGATAAAGTTACTGCAGCGGTCCGAAATTAACCTAAAATACAAAAGGGGCTGCTACTATGCCAGATGAGACAAGCAAAAGCCATAATACGCACTGAATGGCTAAAATGCAATTGAATACTTGAGAAATCGGTTGACTGTGATGGCTTGCAAGTTGGTTTCAAGGAAAATGCTTGATCAAGTGAAAGTAGAGGAGTAACTTAGAGATGAGGTTAGCCTAGGCTAGCTCAACTCGACGGATAGAACAGAAAAGAAAAGAGATGAAAATAACCTAAGTTAACTCAACTCCCACAGGACTAGCTTAAGAAGGGATGAAATTAACCTAAGCTAAATCAACTTGAAAGATAGAGAAAGAGGAAGACAGATGAAAGATAAAAGTGAAATCAAAATTAACTTAAATTACGTTGCTGTAGTAGAAAACAGGAGAAATTATTTGAAATGGAAAACGCTTGATCAAACGGTCCCCCCCAACATTCAAGTGTATGGACAAAGGTTAATTCAGTCGAGAAGCCTTCTGTGTAAAGGGATATAAGATCTGTTGAGATTGACCTGAGTGTTGAGGCAATGGGTGTTTGTGCGCAGCTCGCTGTTGATCTCGATGTCCTCCATGAAATCCAGCCTATTGAAGTTTTTTGATGAAATGTTATGCAAAATTTTTGAATCGGAATGAGGGCTGAAGTTGTGGTTATGATTGCGCAAATGTTCTCCGAAAGCAGAATTGTTTCTGTTCAAATGTTCGTTGATACGGACCTTCAATGGTCTACATGTCCTACCTATGTAGGTGCACTCGCAAGAGTTGCACGACAACTTGTAAATACCACTTTTTGAGAGTATATCTGTTTTATCTTTAGTGTTATTTAAAAAGGTTTGTAATTGATTTCTGTTTTTAAAGGAGAGTTGAGAATTACTGACAAATTGGTGAATTATTTTGGAAATCTTGCGGTTCGTTTCTAAGTCAAAAAAAGGGATGGAAAAGTATTTTTTCTGTGAATTATCAATTAGACTGTGAGAAAGTTCTTTTCTTAGTTTTTTGAGTTTTGTCTTGTTAATTAAAGTGTCAACAAGACTAGGATCAAAATGGTTGTTGAACGCGATTTGTCTAATTATATTTACCTCTTTGTTGTATTCGACAGAAGACAAAGGTATATTGAGTAACCTATTGACATAGCAATGGAAAGCTGCCATCTTGTGTTGCCACGGCTTAGTAAGTAAGATATAGTGTGGTCCGTTTGAGTAGGTTTCCTATAGATCGAAAACTCAAGACTCTCCATCGCTCTATGAACAGTGATGTCCAAAAAAATAAGTTTATTATTATTTTCAAGTTCTATTGTAAAATTAATATTCGGAAGGATGATATTAAGTTTGTCTAGAAGAGCGTTGGCCCCCTGAGCATCGCAATCAAGGAAGCAAAGACAATCATCCACATAACGGAACCAATGTAGGATCTCTCGATTTATGGGAGTGACTATATGACTGTTTTCCAAATTGTTCATGACAACATCTGCTAAAAAAGGAGAAAGACAGCTGCCCATTGCTAAGCCATCAGGTTGTTTATAATATTTGTTATTGAATTGAAAAAAGTCCTGAGATAAACAAAGGTTTAGAAGTGACAATAAATTAATTTTCTGTTGATCGTTAACATTACATGAAGTAAGAAGATCACCGACAAGTTGTACTGCATCGGTTTTTGGTACTGTAGTAAATAGGTTAGACACATCGACAAAAAATCAATTCTAACTTGCAGAGATTCAATTCCGCCTCCAAGAAATTCTCAAATTTTAAATTTCATGAGAGAGTCAAGAATTTGACCGACACAATTTTTGACACAGATGAGCTTGAACTTTTAAACTTGGGGCTTAAATACTGTTTGAGACTTTCACTGTCCGAGGGTGATGTTTTGCAGTTCGCAGTTGAGCTTGATGTTTTGGTTGAGCAAATCTCCAACGATTCTAACATCAAAAAAAGAATTCGTAACGACTTTCATAACATCTTGTATGACACAAAGAAAAATCTATCAAAATTTAACACTCGTTCTTCTAATTTCTATTTTACAGTACCAAAAACCGAGGCAGTACAACTTGTCGGTGATCTTCTTACTTCATGTAATGTTAACGATCAACAAAAAATTAATTTATTGTCACTTCTAAACCTTTGTTTGTCTCAGGACTTTTTTCAATTCAATAACAAATATTATAAACAACCTGATGGCTTAGCAATGGGCAGCTGTCTTTCTCCTTTTTTAGCAGATGTTGTCATGAACAATTTGGAAAACAGTCATATAGTCACTCCCATAAATCGAGAGATCCTACATTGGTTCCGTTATGTGGATGATTGTCTTTGCTTCCTTGATTGCGATGCTCAGGGGGCCAACGCTCTTCTAGACAAACTTAATATCATTCATCCGAATATTAATTTTACAATAGAACTTGAAAATAATAATAAACTTATTTTTTGGACATCACTGTTCATAGAGCGATGGAGAGTCTTGAGTTTTCGATCTATAGGAAACCTGCGCAAACGGACCACACTATATCTTACTATTCCCACCACCCGTGGCAACACAAGATGGCAGCTTTCCATTGCTATGTCAATAGGTTACTCAATATACCTTTGTCTTCTGTCGAATACAACAAAGAGGTAAATATAATTAGACAAATCGCGTTCAACAACCATTTTGATCCTAGTCTTGTTGACACTTTAATTAACAAGACAAAACTCAAAAAACTAAGAAAAGAACTTTCTCACAGTCTAATTGATAATTCACAGAAAAAATACTTTTTTCTCCGATTGACAGCAAATATTAATTTTGCAGACCCATATCAATCAGCAAAGTATTACTTTTTCTGTCCAGGCAGCAAAGTAAGTCCTTTGCTGCCTAGGCAGCAAAGTGATTAGTCTCCATGGGAATAAAACGTCTGACATAAGTTGTCAAACTATAATTATTATGGACATATACATTTCCATAGCAACCAACCGTTCCAACAATTGCGATTTCTATCAAATTTTGTCTTAATTTATCACTACAGGAAAAATAAAAAGATTGTGGGAATTGTAATAATTTGCAAATATACAATATACATATATCATTATAAACAATCGGAGAAAAAATTATATGTTCAACTCGGCAGCAAAGTAGATTGACTGCCTTAGCTGAATTCCTAGCCTCGCTACGCTCGGCTATGAACTATCAGCCGCGGCAGTCAATCTACTACTTTGCTGCCTAGTAAAACAAATAACTATTCCATCCCTTTTTTTGACTTAGAAACGAACCGCAAGATTTCCAAAATAATTCACCAATTTGTCAGTAATTCTCAACTCTCCTTTAAAAACAGAAATCAATTACAAACCTTTTTAAATAACATTAAAGATAAAATAGATATACTCTCAAAAAGTGGTATTTACAAGTTGTCGTGCAACTCTTGCGAGTGCACCTACATAGGTAGGACATGTAGACAATTGAAGGTCCGTATCAACGAACATTTGAACAGAAACAATTCTGCTTTCGGAGAACATTTGCGCAATCATAACCACACCTTCAGCCCTCATTCCGATTCAAAAATTTTGCATAACATTTCATCAAAAAACTTCAATTGGCTGGATTTCATGGAGGACATCGAGATCAACAGCGAGCTGCGCACAAACAACCATTGCCTCAACACTCAGGTCAATCTCAACAGATCTTATATCTCTTTACACAGAAGGCTTCTCGACTGAATTAACCTTTGCCCATACACTTGAATGTTGGGGGGGCCGCTTGATCAAGCGTTTTCCATTTCAAATAATTTCTCCTGTTTTCTACTACAGCAATGTAATTTAAGTTAATTTTGATTTCACTTTTATCTTTCATCTGTCTTCCTCTTTCTCTATCTTTCAAGTTGATTTAGCTTAGGCTAATTTCATCCCTTCTTAAGCTAGTCCTCTGGGAGTTGAGTTAACTTAGGTTACTTTCATCTCTTTTCTTTTCTGTTCTATCTGTCGAGTTGAGCTAGCCTAGGCTAACCTCATCTCTAAGTTAGTCCTCTACTTTCACTTGATCAAGCATTTTCCTTCAAACCAACTTGCAAGCCATCACAGTCAACCGATTTCTCAAGTATTCAATTGCATTTTAGCCATTCAATGCGTATTATGGCTTTTGCTTGTCTCATCTGGCATAGTAGCAGCTCCTTTTGTATTTTAGGTTAATTTCGGACCGCTGCAGTAACTTTATCTGCTTTTATCTTTCAACTTAATATTTGTCTTTTTAAAACTTAAAATTTAAAATTACCGCCGTCTTTCGGCATATAAGTGTCATCAGTCTGCTTGTCAAGACTGTCATTAGTGATAGTCGACACATTTAATGTGTCATCCAAAAGCACGAGTCTTTGTACCATGCTTTTGCTGTATTTTCATATATTTTAACTTTTATTTTAATCTAAATTATGTGAACCATTTCTCATAATTTGACGCACAATGTGTGATATGTAATTGTGATCATTGTCGATTTTTGTTGTGTTTGATCCATGGATATGTCCTTTGTCTACTGAGAAGTAAGTAAAAGAGGTCCACCATTTTCTTTCTCACGTATAAAAATGACACAAAAAAAACCTTCATTCTGATTAATTACTTTAGTTAATCCCCCCTTTTTGTAATAAAAATCGTTTTAATCCCAACAAGTTTATAACTGGGCACAACAGTATTCATTTTCAAAAAAAAATTTTTTTTATTTACCAAAAATAAACAATGTCTAAATTCAACAATATTCCTTGACTCACCACTGACAAGGGGTTCTTTTACTTACTTTCAGGTAACACTGATGATGGCTACGGCCGAAAGCGCTCTGTTACGCTCTTCATGATCCTTTTGGATTAAAATTTGCATGATATACAAGGTGTTTCATTGCTACTTAAATAATTGCCGAAGTTAACCGTAATTTAAAACATATCACATTTATTTAAACTTCATAACAAGAATATTTTTTAAAATAATCTACACTGTCACAGGCCGTTTTGTCTGGCGTATATCGATACATAAGTCACCCTTCACATGGTCCCGAACGCATTCGTGGGTAATTACGGGAAGACCCTCGCTTCATCGTTCTCTCTCGATCGAGAAATTTTAATAAATCTGCGCTGCGAAACGATTCGATTTTCAACAAATTTAGCGCGTGAAGATTAAGTCAATGGTAGAAGGCTCGGTTTCCGTCTCCGTCGCATACTTTTTTGGGATTGGTTGATGGGATTGAGCGTCGCACGCATTTATTTTAATTGTCTATGAATAATGGGGAATTCTATTAATTGAAGTGGCTTAATGACAATACGCTTTTGGCTACTCTGGATAGTTTTTTTTAGGATGCCTGTGCATCGAAATCCTAGGTTTTTATCGTTTAATTCCCTTGGATGAATTATTGAGAAGAATATGTGATCAACCATGCTGGAGCGAGTTTGAGCGAGTGATTGAGCGAGTTTTTTTCCAAGGTGGGAATCTTCGTGCGGCTTGCTGCTCTTCTGTTTTCGGTCGCTTGAGTGACTCTTTTACGATGAACTGAGTCAAGTAATCATTTTTAGACGCCGGTTGGAAACAATTGTGAGTTTTACCTGTTAATGGGATTTTTCTGACCGGGTCATTTTAACAGTTTCAATCTTTGGTTGTGCCTTATCTTTTCGTAAGTGTTGGTGTCTGAAACTGCCCTTTGTGGGATTTGAGTGCTGCTTTGCAAGATGAGTTGAGTTTTTTTGTGCTTTTTCTTTTGTCTCTGTGAACGCCATCATTTTGTGACGCACGTGGGCGGATTTTTAATTCCCTTTTTAATCTCTTACAGAAGCCCACTTGCCAAACTGTAAGCCGTCTAGCGTTAAGCAACTGGCTACCCCCTACACAGGTAAATTATTGTTTTTTTTTAAATTCTCATTTCTCTTTTCTCTTGATGGTTGATTTTGATCACCGAGTTATAATGCTCGTCCATTAAGAGTTACGTGTGGAACCTTGAATATGGGACTACCGTTGGGGTTACTACTACCGTTGGGTCAACGACTACCGTTGGGTTTACTTCTACCGTGAGGTCTATTGCTACCGTCGAGTTGTTCTTGGTTATCTACGAGCATCGTTAGCGACAGAGTGTTCCTTGGCTGCGCCTGTCTAGCGTACCACCGGTACTCTCGCCTGTCAAGGAATCCTACTTCCTACCGTGAGCAGTTCTTTCTGGAAGCTGCCTGAGGAGTTACTACTCATCGGCCAAGTGAGCAATTTCTATTTTTTTCATTCATGTATGTTGCGGTAAATTTGTGTAATTAACTACGACCTCTAACTATTTTATTTTTGGCTTTGTTTTCAAACAAAGAATAACTTTTTAACCTCATTCTCATTAAATAAGGGGTCGGCAAAAAAAACATATTTTTTTATTTAATTTAACTCTGAAATTTTCTTTTAAATGAACTTTGAATTTTTGGTCAATCTTGTCAAGCCTAAAATACTTGATTTTATTTAATTAAATTCTCAAATTTTCTCTCAAACGAACTTTGAATTTTTGGGCAGCTTTAACGAGCTTAAAATGCTGGCTTTTATTTAATCAAATTCTAAAATTCAGATAGATCTAGAGTAAATTAGATTTTGGATTGAATTTTTTTTGAACTGTTAATTGACTGACGCAATAGCGTTGTAGCTCGAAGTAGTTTATTATTGTTCTCAATTTTCACGATTTCTGGCTTACGTTGGATAACCGTAGATCAGATCACTACTAGTTTCCTAGTGGACTTTGCGTTATTTATTTTTAATTGTTTTTTATTGCGGCCTTCGATATTTTGTTTACTCGAACAGATTGTTTATTATCTTTGTCCTACTGGTAACTTGACCGTGGAGTAACATAATTTAACTGAACGGAATACCCTTAGTTAGTTAGCTATACGGCATTTGTGACGGATCATGATTCGAGATCCGTGAATTAGTCTATAATTAGGTGATTACTCGTGCTAATTGAACTTACCTATAACGTGAAGATATTTGCAGTATCGCTGGCTTTCGACATATTTTACTGACGTTCTTTTATTAATGCTTTAAGCGATCGTCATCAATTACAATTAAATATTTCGGAATTTGTTTAAAGTAAGCATGTGAATTATTTCACCGAGTAAAGTCTACCTTTAAGAATACAGTGTAACCATAAGAGTTGACTACATAAATTTTCCTCAACTTAATATTTTTCTCTCTCTTGACCAGCTGTGATATTTTATTATTAGGTAATAAAACCAATCCTTTGTTTGTTTATTCACCTGTTTTATTTCATTGATTTTTTTTATTGTGACTCTGACGGAAAGGCCCATTACATTAAGTATCTGTTTCTTTTCTTATTTTGCGCTCAATAATTCAATCCTTCTTGACTTACCTTTGATTAATATTCGAGTATTTGTTCATCGTTTACTTTACTTATTTTTGATTAATTTTTGAGTATTATTTTCATCGACTTTAGTTTTCGGTTAATTTGGGGTACTTGCTTTATACCGACTTTGATTTTTGATTTATTTCTGGGTAATTATTTTTCCGTTATTATTACTGATAAATTGCCGGATATATTTATTATAATTTTCTAACTTAATTTTTGTTGTTTTATTGATCGATTTTCCTGATAGAAATAAATAACGAATTTTTGGTATTCATTTATTTTGTCGCGAAGCTTAAGCTAAAACGAGTTCCTTATTTCAACTTTGGAGTAATTCGCTTGTGCTGCCTAAAAGCCCGTGGCGCCTTAAATGAATCAACCCGCACCCTACTCTCCGGCATTTGAGCTAGGGCCTAATTTATACACTCGGCCACAGCTCGTTTTAGCCTACGCATTGACATACTTTATTTCTCTATTTCATTCAATATCTAATTTTAAATTCTTAGAATTAAAAGTTTTCATTCGATTTGAGATTATTCACTCCCAGTTCCTTCTAAGCTGGCGTGAAGGTTTGCGCCCATTAGAAGGACTACAAGAGCGTATAATAACACATACCAGTGAGTCTGATAAACGTGATTTTTTTTAAGAACCCTGAAGGCAGGAGTCTTAGCTTCACATGTACCATCGACTATCGGGTTGAAAACCAACATAGATATTCATGTGGGGGTTCTTAGCCTGTTAGGGGTGAAACTGATTTTTCCATTTACTTTGATAATATGAGTTTCTATCGGCAGCATTATATCCATCCATTTCTTGTTCAGTTTCTTCCCCTTCAGTTCAGAATCCAAATTATGATCCCTGATAGTCCTGAAATCGGGATCCACTAATGCGCCATTATGAGAATTGTTGCTTTTATTGCATTGATTAAATGCTAAAAAGTTATAATAAATATCCCGTCAAATATATCAAATCAGTAACGTTTCAGACTAAGCACTTGCCTTCTATAATATGTAAATGTACTGAAATATTATTCACGCATCACTACACGTGTACTAAAATGGAGGCTAATTACAAAGAAGAACGATCCCTTTACATGCCCATTGGACCTCGAACTGACTCGAGATGTGGAAATAACCAAATTGTTTGTTGAAGCACAGTTTAACTAATTTAACTACATTTTTCATCATCATTTTGTAGGTTATTTTAATTGGGATTATTCTTAATAGTTAAAAAATAAGCATTTCCTACTGATCTCTGAAAGTTAGTAGGCAAATACAACGTCACTAAGCGTATAATTTCACGAAATAATATAAAGGTCAGTTCAAGGTTTAAAAAATAAAACCAAATGGCTTTGTCTGTGAAATTAAATATCCCATAAACTTTCGTCCTTCTTCTTCTGTACAGTTCCATTCACGAGAGAGCTCGAAA
>JAEQML010045406.1:0-64202 GCA_016904865.1 Pissodes strobi
AAAGGCAATCAATTCCAGGGTAAGAATGAATCCTCCACAACAATATAGAACATATTTACACATTATTTTTTGTCGTTTTCTTTCTAAACCTAATTTTATTTTTTCGTTTTTTTTTTTGAATATCTGGGTTATTACAACTAATTCCATCATCATCAGCCTCTGAAAGAACTAGCCCACATTTCAACCCATTCGCTCGAAAAACAGAATAGATTGTTAGGTAAAGCAGTTGGAAAATTGGTTGGAATTAGAAGCAAACTTTACCTTATAAATCAGGAGACATCGGCAAGGATTGCCTGTATTGCCCGACAAATTGGAGCCACTTTAGACATCGACTATGATGATGACCAATTAATTTGGCAATATGCTCCAAATACAAATCGTCCTAATGAAGATTCTTCTGATTTTGAAGAAGATGATCGTAGTTTTGATAATACTGCATTGTGTCCTCAGAATTAGACTAACTAGGATTTTTTTATAATCTATTTGTTTTGGGTTTTATTTTTTATATGATATAAAAGTTGTTCTATTTTTTTTAGTAATAAGTTTATTATTTATTTTTTAAATATTATTTTATTTTTGTTTTGTATGAGAATGTCAGTTTTTGGTAGTTCTATTTTTTACTTGTTTTGTAAGTATGTTTTGGGTTTTTTGTCAGAGTTCTGTTTGTTAGACTTTCCTATTTAGAAGTTCCTATTTAGTTTTTATCTTCTGTGGTGCAATTTATTTTTGTTCGCTACAGTTCTGCTTTTGTATAGAATGTAAAGAAAAATACAACTTGAATCCTTTCATATTTTGTTTTTTTTTTCGGCACCTCTCGGAAAAACGGGAAAAACCGGTTTTTTCCGAGATGTTAAAACACGAATTCAAAATTAGTAACGGGGCCATTCGATAAATAAAAAAAAATACATAAAGTTGATATATTTTGACAGCTCCTGATGGTTCATGAAGATACCTGCTTTTTTGTATTTAATTTTTTTTTTAATATCTTTTAAGATAATCGCTTTAGGTAGGGGTCTAAATATACGCGAAAACGGTGTATAATAGTGTATCTACGCCAAACCAAAATGTAAAAGTAATAAAAATAATCTTAAAATGTGTCATTAATTTTATGAAAAGTGCAAAATCAACACGGGCAATCCAAGTGGCACCTGTTAAAATGTGTATAAAATGTCAATAAAAATTATTACAGAACTTAAAAGAATGATACATTTCTCTGAACAATTTAAATTGTTATAAATTTCGATGAATTCTATTTTTTTTATTAGCAATTGTTGTGATTTCGAATTTCCATGATTACCTATTTTCATGATTACAAATATTTTTTCATATCTATAATCGAAAGTGGCGCCATCTATTATTCAAGACTGATGATTTTTCGTTGTTGCCAAATTGTATTGCATGAAATGGCTACAGTCCCTGTTTTATATAAAGACAATGGATTGAAGATAACGTAAACGTAATCAGTTCCTGCGTTTGCAATAAAGTTTGGCAACCAGGATGTCAAGGAAGGTAATAGTCCTGAAAACAGATATTTACGTCATAAGTGGTTTCAAATCTTGAAAATTGGGAATCATGAAAATCGATATATTATGTACAGGGTGTTACAACGAGGACTGAACAGGGTTTTTTTTACCTTCCCTGTATTTTTAAAACAAATCAAATAGCCATTCGATGTATTTTTCTGCTAAATTCAAAAATTGAACCGAAAAAAACATTTCAACCAAAAACAACAGACTTACGATATGGATGAACTGTTTTCTAAATGGAATACGCTGTATATTACTACATACATATTTTTAGAGAAATCTAAACACCTCTCGTGTATAGTATCCTATACTCTTTAGCATTTAACGACAGTTGATAGTCGTGCATTTTGACACCTTGACAGGCTCTAAAATCTGAACTGCATGAGATCAAAGAAAACGGTTTGCACATTTCTATCTTCTATCTTAGGTTTTCTTAAGCTATCGAATGACAGTAACTTTGAATTTAACCGTAGGTTTAAAAGTTCCTGCTAATTTTATCTGCGGGTTAAATTCGAAGTTGCTCTCATTCGATAGCTTATGAAAACCTAAGATAGGAATGTGTAATGCAAATCGTTTTCTTTGATTTCGCGCGGTTTATATTTTAGAGCCTGTCAAGTGTCAAAATGCCCGACTTTCAACTGTCAATATTTCGTAATCAGCTAAAGATAGGTATAGGATATTATACATAAAATGTGTTTAGATTTCTCTAGAGGTCCAAAAGCCCCTGTTCGGTCCTCGTTGGGACACCCTGTACCTATTAGAAATCAAAAGAATTCATGTTAATTAAGTATAATAAACTTACCTTTAATGAATGCTACTATTTTCTTTGATTCAGCTTGCTTATTTATTTCTGTTATAACCTAAAATCTTTCCTCTTAATTTTAATTTAAAGTAAACAAAGTAGATTAGTGGATATTATTCTAACAATAAAAATTAATTCAATATTTTTTTTTCGTTATTCTTTTTTTTACATGTCAATTATTTATATTTTTCATGGATTGCAATTCTGTTATTAAACTATGCAGAATAGGAACAATTCTGAACAGCGGCGTCCCCCTCCACCTCTCCTGAAATACCCGAAGTTTGTAATTTATTTAAATTGATTAATTTAAACAAATCAAAAATAATGGTCAGTCTTTTCCCACTTACCTTTGCCCTTCAAAGCATTTGATTGACATCGATTGGGCTAGGTAAAAGTGAGTAAAAGTTTTGCTTGTAAAGTGAAAACATCTTTTGGCGTATTCAGCACACATTTTCCTTGGTAGTGAATAAGAATGAGCTATCACGCATATAACGCTCAACGCTATTTACGTTCGGTTGTTTAGGCAACTAGAATTCTCGTTTCCGAGTTATTACGTTAAGTGTGCGATTTTTAAAAATTTTTCGTTGATACACGATAGAACTGTCGAAAAAATTAATTCCTGTTGACCTAACACAATCTTTTTGAAGGTCTTTGATCCAAACCCTATTGAAGTTGGGCATGTATATTTTTGAATAAGGGTCGCTTTGGCTCATTCTAACGCGGAAAAAGCCGCGATAGAGAATATCTAGGAGAAAAACTTCTCTGTTTCGGAAATGTCGAGAAAATGGACTTTTGAGGAAAAATGTGTAAACATGGAATTTTGTGTCAGGAATTTCTTAGAAAAGCTGACCACTTAATGAGAATCTACGCCAAAACCGTAAGTGGTCATGCCTTTTATACATGGTGAGCTAGTTGAATTTTCGCCACCAACACTAAAAAGAAATATGAGGGGTTCAATCTTATTTGGGATACCCTGTACAGGGTGCATGGCTCTAGTAGTATGTATTGAAAACTCGAGAAACGTAAGACATACAGAGTGTCGGTCAAATTAGGGCAAAATTGCGCATTTAGGTGTCTAACAATATACCGTTTAGAAAGATTTAAAGATCCGAGTATTTCCAGAGATATCCGGAAAAAACCGAAATATTGAAAAATCGTGTAATTTTTTCCTGAGCTTATTTAAAAATGGATTTCAAATTAAATTGCACTTTTGCATTGCCACTTTTTCCCCTCTATCCAATGGTGGTATCCAGTTTGAAATCCGACGATTCATCTTCAAGGGATCATCATTAGTTTTCTTTTTTTAAATACGAACTTTAATTTTTTTATTCAGATGAAATTGGCGTTATAAATATGAATATGTGTTTTTAATTTTTTGTTTTTGTTTTTAAATTTTTTTTTTATTATTTATTTTGCTTTGGGATAAAAAATAAATGAACCTATTTATTTAATTTTACTATAATTTTTCTTTATAAAATATTACTGGTTTAATTTTCCACTTAACATAAAACACAGAATAAAATATTCTTATTGCATGTAAAATTTGAAAAGTAACTTAAACTACTTAAAATTAGGCCAAATCAAAACATGTAATTTGAAAAAAAATTAAAATAAGAATTTAAAAAATAATAAAAAAACATATTTATATTAATAACGCCAATGTTATCTGAAAAACGATAAAAAAAAATAAATTTCGTATTTAAAAATAGAAAGGTGATGATGACCCCTTGAAGACGAAACGTCAGATTCCAAACTGGAGAGAGAGGAAAAAGTGGCAATGCAAATAAGCAGTCCAATTTGATATCCGTTTTTAAATAAGCTCAGGAAAAAAATTAAACGATTTTTCAATATTTCGTTTTTTTCCGGATATCTTTGGAAATACTCGGAATTTTAAAACTTTCTAAATGGCATATCGCTAGGTATACCTAAATGCGCAATTTTGCCTTAATATGACCGACACTGTATCTCTTACGGTTCTCAAGTTCCAGACTCGAATTCGAGCCACCCTGTACATTTTGTCAGTCTCTGTAGTATATTAATTCGAATAATCATCCACCTAACTGCCAAATTTATAATAAACTGATCGAAAAAAGTTAAGGATATGGCGTTTTCGTTGTGAAGAAATTCTTCTAGATGAAAATGTGGTATAGCTATGAATACCTATGTCGTTTGCGTTCAAGAAAATGTTGTTTGTACACATAATAAAATTGTAATCAAACAGATAAAAAGTATTATTCTCAAAAATTTAGATTTTATTTTTGAAAAGTTTAGTTTTGCTTGCGTGTCGCTAAGCGCAGTTTGCGATATTGTGGTTATTCTGTCATCGACAATATGAACGGTGGAAGAAGCAAATTAGGCCATTGGGTTGGCTTGGAGGTGCGCGACAGATCGAAGTGGCTGATCGGTGTAATGTCTCTTAAAATGTATTTTCCCGGCTTAATAACCGATGTAATGAGGCTGAATCTGTCATGGACAGGCATAGGGAGGGTAGGTCAAGATCTACAAATGCTAAGGGAGACCGAATATTAGTGAGATGTGCTAGGATGAATTCTACAAGAAACTGCACGCTGCTCAGCCAGGACCCTTTTGCTGCAACCAGAATTCGTATTAACCGATTAAATGAAGCAGGTTTACATTGCTATAGGACTATAAGATGCCCACCATTGGCCGCAGTCCATAGAGACGTTTGCTTTGGTGTAATGTAAGAGCCAACTGAAATCATGCGTGGAGTAGGTACTGTGATGTTCATTGATTGTCTTCGTGCTGACAGACGTGCAGATCGGGTGTTATTGTGAAATCTTTGAGAAAAAAATGGTTTTTGAAAAAAATTGTATAACGTACATTTATTCCCATCACCTTCAGAAATGAAACACATTTGTTAACTGATTTTTTATTTAAATCAAAATTAACAGTAACCTGTAATTTTACCTGTATTGGCTATTGGTGCTTCAACGTGGCGAGGCCTACTTAAAATTAAATGATCCAAGTAATTTTGATCCCAGGTATCCCACAAATGTGGACGAACTTGCCTCAGTGACCTTACGCTCTGAACAGGAAGTTGATGGGCAATTAGAGCCCCTCCGAGAAAGTCCGAAACATGTTCGATGCAATTTAAATGAGGAGGGGAGTAATGGCAAACGATTAACTTCAATGAATGCTAGCTGTTCTTGTACTACCCTGGCTCTGTGCGAACGAGTGTCTCATCCAGAAATCTGAAATTGGGCCCCAAATTCCAACGATAATCATTCACAATGTTTTTAGGGATGTCGTGGGCAAAGACATTTAACCTGAAGAGACGGGACAAATGGTTCATTGTTTTCCCCCAACATTGAGGCACATTCTATGGTCGATAGATGTAGCGTTGCCAAATTTTAAGTTTACGAGTTACTGTACATACTTTTTCATATTAAATTATAACACTAAATACTTATTTTCCCCATTTTTGATTCATCCAAAATCGGTTCTGAAGTTCTTACATGCCAATCTGGCAATGCCGCTTCTCTTGGTTCCGCCTTGTTTTACCCCCAAAACATGTATAGTATGCACGTAGTAAAGTAACTGCACCAATAGATTGAGAGCATTGGAGGTCGACGACCGACGGCTCTTCCCCATTCGAAGTATACTAACTTGGTAACGTTTCAAAACCAGTGAAGGCACTGCTGTAAATATGTTTTTCTTCAAACGTCAGTAAATTCGTCATTACTCGACTGTGTAGGCGGCCGTGAAGTTTCGTTTTTCCTCCGCCGGAGCTTTACTTTTCACTTTTCCGCCGGCGGAGGTAAAAGTGTTGTCATAGCAACATAGATACAATACAAGCAGACAACAAAATAAGCGTCAACAACTCAAGATTTATTAAACTACAATTTGTATTTATCACTCAATTTGTGACTGCATTTCTAAAAATAACTAATTTAGGAACAAATTGGTTATTATTTAATCGAACTTACTCAATAACTGCTTATCAATACGGAATTAAAACGCAATCGGAGACGCATTCGTAAAAAAATAATTATTGTTGACAGTGTCCACTGACAGCTTTATGTTACATTATATTCACCGACACCGGTCTAAGCAAGGCCACCTACGACCGTCTAAGCCGCCTTGCGAACCCATTTATCTTCAATAATAATTAGATATTATTACTATTAAAAAGAGATGTTTTTGCATTAATTTGTCGACATTTGAAGAAAAAACAGCATATTTTATTTGGAGGAAAAGTTACTTTTCATGGCTTGCTCTCTATTACCAGCCTCACTCCGTTCGGCTGTTAAACACGAGCGCGCCATGAAAAGTATCACTTTTCCTCCATATAAAATAATATACTAATTTTCTACGATCATTAAAAAATAACATTATTATAGATCTGCTTTCAGTCAAACAATGTCATTCATTACTCACGGGCCGTTGAGTAATATTAAAGAAGTCACTGGTTTTAACAAATTCAGGCATGCCATGACCGTGTTCTTTTCTCAAACTATTTTGCAAAGATCAGATCAGACGTCAAAGTGGCTGCGAGTTTAGAAATTTAATAATAATAATAATTATGGAATCCGATTCCGAAAATGAAGTAGAAATGTGTACGCTCCCAGAAGTTTTAAATGCTGCAAATATAGCTACAAAGCATTTATTGCCTGAAAAATCCAGGAAAAAGTACGAAATGGTGTACCTATAGCACTTTTATGGATTGGCGATCCCGCAAAAACGTCAATTCTTTTTCTGAAAATGTGCTATTAGCTTATTTTGGAGAACTTTCAGAAAAATACAAATCTTCATTATGGACCCAGTACTCTATGTTAAGAAGCACTTTGGATATAAATAACAACATTAATATAGAAAATTACTCAAAGTTGCGCAGTTTTTTAAAACGAAAATCTGAAGGATATCAAGCAAAAAAGTCCAAAACATTCACTCCAGATGAAATTAATAAATTTATAAATGAAGCAGATGACCGTATATAACTTGCAACAAAGGTGAGAAAGTTAATTATTATATAGTATTTGTATTAAGTATAATGATGTAAATACATAAAAGGGAAACGGCGATAATTTTAATTTCTTAACATTTAAGGCTGATTTATAGTTGCAGTAACGTATCACTTAAGAAGTAACAGTAAGCCGTAAGGAAAATAAACATTCAGTCAGTAATGTAACCATTTAGAGTTCCGTAAGACTTAGCAGTAAGCAGTAAGCCGTATGCAGTAAGAAGTAAGAAATGGTTTATTTTCATTTCTTACGTTACGGCATAACGAATCGGACGAGATCGTCGGCCTTCGTACGTGATCGGGATTTCTATTAATTGTAATTGGTCGGGTTTTGTATAATATTTTTCGGGATAGTTTTTTAGTAGCAAAAAAAACACATAATAACTGCTGCCCCAGTTAAAATAACATCATCCATCTTAAAAGTAAAATATTTTTAAGTTATAATTATATCCCTTAAAATAAATAAACAAAAACATAACCTAAAATCGGTAACACGTTAATTTTCTTACGTCAACTATAAATGGGTACTTCACTACTGTTTAAGTTTACGGCTACGGTTACTTCTTAAGTCATACGTTACTGCAACTATAAATCAGCCTTTATTCGTGCTGAAGTACATCAGATTTATCTTCCCTAATGGCGCGTTTGGTTAACGTGTTGAAATTGTAGTTGGGTTTTCGCGACATGGCGTTGGTTGTGAGTTCAATCCTCGCCTCCTGACGTTGTTTTTCTTTTATCTTATATTTTTAATATTTGATTGATACAATATACTTATTTGTAGTTTTTTCTAATAAAAAGGATTTTAATATTATTATTATTATTATTTCATGTTAAGTTCAGTATTATATTTTGTCAACATTGCCTAACAAAATTGTATTTAATCTTGGCTATGACTCCCTTTTTTGATCGGCCCTGTATAATGATCGTAGAAAAAGTATAGTAGTCTACTCGCATATAATGGCCATTACTCACTCGGATGAATTACGGCCCTCGCCTTCGGCTCGTGCCACAAACTTCATCCTCATGAGTAATAGCTATCATTACATGCTCGTTGAATAATATACTATTATCTACTTTAATTATATTATATACCTACCTAATACGGGTACTTATTAATACAATGGCTTTATAGAAATACCCTAACAATTTACTGGTTTAGCAAATCTAAATAAACCAATTACAATTGCCAATACTCTAGATTTAATCTTTTTTTCTAGATATACCAGTTTATTTAGGATATTCAGCATTTATAATGAAATGAAAATATATTTTTAATAGGTATTTAATAGAAGAAAATAGTTATTAAGCTACTTTTTGAATATGTCATTAACCAGATATTTGTCATATTTATACGTTTTTAAATAAAATTTGTATGCTTCAGTTCCTTTTTATTTGTCTCAAAAATAATGATAAGCAATTTATTTTTAGGCTAGCAGTGGTATGATTTAATTTTTCGTTTAACCATTAAGACCAGAAAAACCCTATGTGTCACAAAAACGTTTAAATCGGGATAAAATTGCGTATTTTTGGTACCTCATAAATTTCGTGTTCAAATTTGAAATTATTCAGGAAATAAGTTGTCGGAAATTTTATTTCATTTTTAGCAGCTGGATAGTATATTATGCAATGACCATTCATTGCAAATGTAAGTTGAATATACTTTTTTCTTCAAACGTCATTACTCGACTGTGTAGGCGGCAGAGAAGTTTCGTTTTTCCTCCGTCGGAGCTCTACTTTTCACTTTTCCGCCGGCGAAGGTAAAAGTGTTATCATAGCAACATAGATACAATACAAACAAACATCAAAATAAGCGTCAACAACTCAAGAGTTATTAAACTAAAATTTGTATTTATCACTCAATGTGTGACTGCATTTCTAAAAATCACTAATTTAGGAACAAATTGGTTATTATTTAATCGAACTTACCCAACAACTGCTTATCAATACGGAATTAAAACGCAATCGAAGACGCAATTTTAAAAATATAATTATTGTTGACAGTGTCCACTGACAGCTTTATGTTACATTACTATAGCAACAACCTGGGCCTATTCACCGACACCGCACCGGTCTAAGCCGCCTTGCGAACCCACTTATCTTTAATAATAATAATTATTACTGTTAAAAAGATACTTTTTGCATTAATTTGTCGACATTTGAAGAAAAAACAGCATATTTTATTTGGACGAAAAGTTACTTTTCCTCCATATAAAATAATATACTATTTTCTACGACTGCCCTGAAAATAGACAAAAACGCACTAACAACTGCTCTGGAAAATTGGACATTTCAAACATCGTGTGAAAAGTATACTTTGCATACGGCGTGTGCAAAGTATACTTTACACACGCTTATTCGGGTATTTAGATTAAAGGGCTTCGTCTCCGTTTTAGAGCTTCGCCCTGAAAGGTCGCATTACCAGATCTCTAAAAAAGCCCCCCTCCCCGGGAGCCCCTTTTTGCAAAACTTAGAAAATGGAACTCTTATACCAGGGGCCCCCTTTTAAGACTTGGGGTCCCATATTAGGGCTTCGCCCCCGGGGGCTACATTGCTAAATCTGTAAAAAATGGGACTCCCGTACCATAGGCCCCATTCTAGGGTTTCGCCCCCCTGGGGCCCCATTTTAGGGCTTCGCCCTCGGAGCCTCTTTTTCAAAATATTTGGAAAATAGGGACCCCACTCCGGTGGCCCCATTTTAGGACTGTGCCCCTAGTTATAGTTTAGCGAGAATCTCTTACTCACGTAGCTTCTTTCATTAGGAATAAAATTTTCTGATAAATCAATAATAAACATGTTTCGCATATAACATGTAATTTTCTACCACCCTCCCTGTATGTAGCAGTCGTAGAAAAAGTATAGTGTGCTACACGTGCTGAAAAGACTTTTTACACTCATGAGACTTTATGACACTCGCTTACGGCTTGTGTCACCAAACTGTCTCATTCGTGTGAAAAGTCTTATTTTCAGCACTTGTTGCACAATATACTATTTCTATTTTGGTATCATAAAGAAGTTAGTCTTTTCGATGACTGGTTGCTATGATATTAACAAAATTGTGCAATGTCAAAGCTCACTAGCAAAAATTTCGACACCGTTTTGAATGGGATTCCTAATAATACAGACGTCAAAAGTGACAAGATGGCCGTCCAACTTTTGATCGCGACTTGAATAAATTAATGTTTTTCATTAAAAAACGTGCAAAATAGCACTCCTCGCCCAGTTTTGTTTGGTTTCAAATGGACGTTTTAAAGCCTGAATTTGTGCGACACGACGCGACGTGTAGCTTTTTTGTATTTCGTGAGTGATTTCCTATAAATATTTTTTATAAACTTTATATCAAAGTAACGATGGTCTTGCGATGTGAGGTATGCAAAATCTCCAGCTATTATCATCCGAACCTGAGCTTCCACAAGTAAGTAACAGTAAATGAAACACAGTAGTACAGTGGGCACCATTTTGTGTTGTGATTAATTAATATTTTATAATACTTACCTTATGTGATATTAATGGATAATCTGATATGTTTGCAGTCATTTACCAACCCCTATTAAATCATTTTTGAAGTGAATACTTCTTTGGTTTCATGGCAGTGGTTTTGCAAGGACACGGAAAAATTTCGTGACACAGCAAAATAACTATTTTGTGTTAACTAACCTTCAGAACCCATATCTAACCCAAACTAACTCAATCTAACCCACACACTATAAATAAAACATAAATATATTTTAAATAATGCACCCGAATAAATACCATCATTTCAAATTAAACGTATTTACTTTATTGAAATTATTATTATGATGGACTCACATTTTCAAAGTCTACGTCTATGAACTGTAATTGCTTTCGTTCAGGCGGGGGCGGGCAATACTACATTTAGTAGTGGGGACGAAGTTTGACAAAAGTTTGTACACGATTCATAAAAATATAAGGAGGCGGGACAATTGTTTTGTTGATATTTTTGCAAGATTTCGGATTTTTATGAATGAGTTGTCGGGTCTCTTTAGGTTAAATGTTTTTGGTCGTGGGCATACATTTCACCTGCCATGGTACCTTCACAAGCATACAACTCCGTTCAACCTGCGTAGAAAGTCTCACCCCAGATCATTACACCTCCACCTCCAAATGGATACACTTCTTGAACAAGTCGGTCATTAATTCTCGTCTTTCTTGGTCTCCAGACATGAACTGTGTCAGCACGAAGACAAAAGCAGCTTTCATCACTGAACATCACAGTACACCACGCATCATTCCAATTGTCCCTTTCATTACACGAAAGCAAACGTTGACCTCTATGGACTGCGGTCAATGAATGGCTTCTTATAGGCCTATAGCAATGTGAACCTGCTCCATTCAATCGATTTAAAATCGTCTGAGGAGTAATACGAATTCTGGTTGCAGCAAAAAGGCCCTGCCTGAGCAAGCTTTGTAGGATCCATCCTAGGTATTCTCACTAATCTTCGGTTTCTCTTAGCATTTGCTGTTGGTCTACCCTCCCTAGGCCTGTGCATGACAGATTCACTCTCATTAAATCGGTCATTAAGTCGGGAAAATACACTTTCACAGACATTATACCGATCTGCCACATCGATCTGTCGCGCACCTCCAAGAAGCAACCCATTATGGCTTGATTTGCTTCCTCTACCGTTAAATGACCACAATGTCGCAAGCTGCGCTTACCAACACACAAACAAAACCAAACTTTACGAAAACAAATGCATTTAACTATGTTTACAAATAACATTTTTTTCAACGCAAACGACATATGTATTAATTAGCTCTAACCACATTTTTTTCTAGAAAAAGTTCTTCATAGCGAGAACACCATATCCTTAACTTTTTTCGATCAGTTTAAATATGTATTATGTCGGTCTATATACATATTTAGTTTTGACGGACGTATTTCCATCTGCAGTGTAGCTCAGATGGTAGAGCGGTCGCTTGGCATGCAACCGGCGCGGCGCGGGGCGCCTCAAAGAAGCTTTTTTTAATTGTTTTAAATTTTTTAGTGTTAATCTCGCCATGTTGAAGTTTTCACATCGGTCGTGTGGTCTTAAGCACGAAACATTTTTTATTTACTTTGAACTTTTGAGCTAGTTCTATGGTAACTCTATACAGGGTAACCTTTAGAATCTTTTGGTATTCACTATAAAGCAAAACGGCGTTCCTTACAAAAACAACTTTTCTCCATTATTAAAAGATGCAAGATATGCGAAGGACTATAGTATTTCCAAAAAATTGTGAACCTTATGTGGTATTGAACATTTCTCAATTATAAAATAGTACCTAACTTCGTAAATTGTCTCCCTGTGCCTGTTCATTTTTAAGGGTTAGAACATATACCTGTTTTGTTTTTCGCTAATTTTATAAACAGTAGTAGTTTACACTCAGGCGAATTTGAAATATTCTTATGTTCCTCGTATATTTAAATGATTTGTGAGATTTTATCATCATTATCTTAATTTTAAGAGGCACAAAAGGCCTGTACTAAAAAAATAGAATTTCTAAATAGTTATTTGTATATTTAGAGCGCAAAGTAATGGATTGCCGTTTGAGAAAGAATGTTAATGCGCGACGCGTAGCGGAGCGCAGTAATCTTTCGAAAACGGCAATCTTACTTTGCGCTCGAAAAACACACAGAACTTTTCCTACAGCCGCATTTTTTAAAATTAAATGCAAATTTTTCTCTATACGTATTCTGGAATTTGCAAATGACTGTCAGTTTTGACATATTATATTCGGGCTTCGGGCATATTTAGAACAGGAGTGCCAGCAACAAACTGTAACAAGCGCACGACTGTCATTTATTTATCTTAGATTTCCATGACCATTCAGCACACTAGACGAAAAAAGTGAGTATTTCCTTTTCCATGTTCGCGCTAGAGCGCAAAATAAGGATCCACGGCATTTGTCGATTTTGCGATTTCATTTGAATTTAGTATTTAGTTATTTTGCGCGCGGCTGTAGAAAAAATATATTTTTTCCGATATGGGATATTTTTAATGCTAAATTGCATTAACAAGATTTCCTTTCCTTTAATTTTGTAGCATAGTTATCCAATAAGTTTTGTCACCTTTAAAATGTTCGCCCTTTTTTCGCTTCGCCCGCGCCAATCAGATTCAAGAAACACGCGACACTGGAAGCAAAACGTTGTTATGAAACGTAAGTTTAATTCAGCTATCTAAGGGTTTTTCGCTAAACTTCATATTATATCAGATATTTCAATTATACAAGATTTTATCACCATCCTGCTGCTACACATGCTATTTATTAACGATTACAATAACTAAGAAAAAAAATACCTTTAGGACCGTGCACCACCAAAAAGTTCTTACGGCAATTGAAATTAATGAAAGGAAAAAATCGGACAAAGCCGCGGGGAATAAGATAGGCCCTGCCGCGAATTACAAATGTGGCATTTCCTATTTCTACCCACAATTGTTATCTAGCATCGGCACGCCAAAGGCTGGCATAGCGGACGAGCGGCCTGGGTCGATCTCAATCCTAATCTCGCAGCAATGCGGTGGACAGACAGTACAAGATGACGTGGGACGAGCAGTTTTCATCAGAGCTGAAATGACGAGATAATTACATTGAAAAAGGGATTTTTAGACAACTTGACAACATGCAATAGACAGCAATTCAGCGAGTGTAAATATTAATATTGTATTAAGGGGGATGGATATTCGATTAAAGAGAGGGACCTCTTCTGAACTTGGTAACGCGAATATGACCACAACACGTAACTTATGGTGTCTATCACTTGAACAATACAACCTATTCGCTATTGCCACAGCGCATCCACCAGTTTTCTATTGCTACGAAACAATATGATTTTCTTTGGTTGCTACATCAAAGAGCACCTTCTAATTTGTTATGTGGGAAATTAGGTCTAAGATACCAAGGACAGTTTTTTTGGCCTTTTCGACATCCAAACTGACTTTCTGATACCAGATAGGTATATTTAAGTACCAAAAAAAAAATACAAAATTTAATGTTAAAACTTTACTTTTCAAATGATATTGTCACGACTAACAACCATCCCAACGTTTTTGTGCTACCCTATAGAACTAGCCGCCGCCGCCGCGCCGTTCCCCTCGCTTCTTTGTCTGTATGACTCATCGCCCGGCTGGTCGCGAAGTTTCAGGATCGCTGGACTGGAATTATCTCGATGGCCTCGTCGAGATCATATAGAGTGGCCTCGGAATACTTCCCGAATATTCGTGATAGATTTGAGATTATATATAAGCAGACCTAAAGGCGGCCTTACACTGAGGCAACTAATGGCAACTAATCCGCATGCGGCGCGATCGCATGCTGCAAGTTGCCCTGTTTATTCGATGAGTCGCGCAATCGCATGCGGCTTGCGGCTGTCCCCTCTTCTAGTTGCTCTAAGTCGCAGTCTATCCGACGCGTATGGGTTTAGTTGCTTGTTTGCATGCGGCGCGATGGCTTGGAATCAAGATAGGGTGAAGTTTTTAATAGAAGATTACCGCGAAAACAGAATTTTGTGGGATTTGCGTAATCCGTCATATAAAGACAATCGTAAAAAGTTTAAGGTGTGGGAGGACCTAGCTCAGAAGTATGAATGCTCGGCAAAAGATTTGAAGGAAAGAATAAAAAATCTGCGAACGACGTTCCATCGATACAGAAAGAAAAAGTCCGGATCTGGTAGAACCGAAGCGTGGGTGCATTTTGCTTCACTCACTTTCCTCCTTGAAGTAGACGCGCCAAAGAAAAGTATTTCAACTGATGAGGACAATTTTTGTGAGGTAAGTTTCAATTTTAATGCAGGCTGGGGGGAAATTAGCCATATGTATTCAAAAATAACAAGTTTTAAGGTGTCATTCTACATGGAAAACATAACGTAGGTTTAATTGCATTTGTTTAAACTTGTTCATTATCAGTCCTAAATGTAATTGTCCTGCCAAGGCACTCTTCCATCTTGTGTACTGAAATATGCTTTAAACTCCTCTCTAACAGACTTCGCACATTCTGTCGGTCTTCTAGGAAGTCTTTGAAGTTGCACTATACCACTATCTCCTTGAATAATGTTTCTCCATGACTCAGGCATAACAGATCCATCCTGTCTATCACAGTCGATACTTCCAGGAGATGTATACAGTTTCCTAGATTTTCTTCCTTTTCTCAGAAAATTATGCAAATAACAGCACGCGAGTGTGACAATTTTTGTGTTCTCTACATTCAACAGTAATGGTTTTCGAAACACACGAAATACGGAACACATTAATCCAAACGTGTTTTCGATGACACGGCGGGCACGGCTGAGCCTGTAATTGTATATTTTGGACTCTTTATCCAATTGAAGGCCAGGAAATGGCTTCATCAATTGTTCACTCAGGGCAAAAGCATCGTCCCCCAAGATAACATAGGGTTGCTTCATTTGGCGTCCTGGCAGAGGTTCAGGACTTGGTATATTAAGTTTATTCTTTTCCATCTTTTTAAAGAAAGTTGTTTCTCGAAATGCACCGCCATCTGAAATTCTACCCTGGATCCCTGCGTCAGCGAAAGTATAGCAGTAATTAGCGTCACAAACAGCCATCAGAACAATACTAAATGTGCCTTTGTAATTAAGGTACATACTTCCCGCATTATCAGGATTCTGCATGACGACGTGTTTACCATCGACACATCCAACGCAGTGAGGGAAATTCCACATTACATTGAATTCTCTGCTAATTTCCTTCCAACCATGATCCGTGTTTGGCACCTGAAATAATGAATCTAAATGTATTAATCATTATTTTCTATGTATTTCTTATTTATTTTTCAGTCAGAAAATGAAGAGGTTGATCACGAAAATCTAATACTGCCAAACAGCTTAGCATCTCAAAGAAGTCTTCAACCATCAACAGATGACCACCAGCAGCACGAGTCACAGCGATTAATAAAACCACATGAGTCCACGTTGCAATCGGCGGAAGATCAATTTAGGAAGCAAGCTCCAAAAAAAAGAAGCAAATATCAAACAGCACCTACTCGGAATGAAGATGACAGAAGAGCAGATGAGGCATATAAAATAATGCAAGCAGCTTCACAACAGGATGACTTTTCTACGTACGGACAACATGTGGGGAATGAGTTGCGAAAATTGAGTTCGACCTCGTATCACATCGCGAAACATTATATTAATAATATTTTATTTGACGCTGCTATGGGGAAATTCGACCATCTTGCTCCTTCAAACCAAGTACCTCAGCCTCAATCGTCCAGCTCTACTCAAGCTTCTGGCAGTTGGTCGGCAGTTTCCGCACAGTCACCTGGTTCACCTACATACAACCTTCCTCTTTCAAATCAACCCTTGCTTCCTCCCAGTAACGAGAATGAATCGCCAGAACTACAGAATACAGTACTTGCACTTAATTCAACAAGATTTTCTGCCATGGACGATTTGCTAAATCTATAATGGATTTGAAGTTGATAAATTATTACGAATAATTCATATAAATTAAAATGTAAATTCACTTACCTGAATATATTCCTTCAAAACTTGAATTATGGCTTGACAGACTTCGGGGATGAAAAGAGAAATTGTTGAGTCTGATATTCGGAATAGGTACATTAGCGAACGGTAGGAGTCACCAGTAGCCAAAAATCTCAAAGTGCAATACTATACTATGCTGCCGGTATACAAAATCGAAAATTTGTGTCCGATTTCGAAATTAGAGGAGCTACGAGAATTAAGAGGTTATCAAATTCCTCTTTATCCATACGTGTAAAATTTCTGAATAGAGTCTCGTCATCAGCCATAAGTTTTTCAAAAAAGTAATCTCGATTTTCATCACTGTTCAGAAATAACTCTCTACACCATATCTTGCGTTTTTGCTTATTTCGCCTCCTTCTGGATAAAATTAAATAAGCCGCGGCAGCAACCTTTTGCAACGACATCTGGTAAACAGAATAAATTAATCGGTTTGAAAAGTTGACGAAACCAGCAGTAGGTGTAAAAGGATTGATCGCATGCTGTAGTGGTTGCTCTAAATCGCATGCTGCAAATAGATTAGAGAGTTTTTCAATAATCGCATGCGATGGGCAACTAAGTTGCTTATGATTGCCTCAGTGTAAGGTCGCCTTAAGGCGAATGTTAGTTCAGTTCAGTTCAGTTAATCATTGAGTGTTGAATAGATATTAGTTGTAAAGTTATAAGAGTAGTTTAAAGTGTTAAATTGTATACAGTGATAGTGAATAAAGAGAGTATTAGTTGAAAATAGTCAAGTTGTAATTTTGTTAAGAACCCACGGGAAAAACGTAACATTTGGTGTCCGAAGTTGGATTGTGAAGGGACCGGACTTGCGAAGTATTTTTCGAGGAAAGAAGTACAAGTACGTCAACGAGACCGTTTGATTGGTGGATTCTGGTAAAATTTTATAACATTTTATGGTCAATACAAGGCAACAAACGGCGGAAATGGAGCAAATAAATAAAATGTTGGCCGATTTTATGGATAATTTAAATGCTGAGAGGCGAGCGGATCGGGAAGAGGAAGAACGTAAAAAGCAGATAGAACAGGACCGGCTTCAGAAAATTTTTCAAGATCAAGAAGATAAAAAGCAAGCAGATCGGGAAGAGGATGAACGTAGAAGGCAAGCGGATCGGGAAGAGGATGAACGTAAAAGGCAAGCAGAACAGGACCGGCTACAGAAAATTTTACAAGACCAAGAAAATAAAAGGCAAGCAGAACAGGACCGGCTGCACAAAATTTTTCAAGATCAAGAAGATAAAAGGCAAGCAGAACAGGACCGGCTTCAGAAAATTTTGCAAGACCAGGAAGAGAAAAGACAAGCAGAACAGGACCGGCTTCAGAAAATTTTACAAGACCAGGAAGAGAAAAGGCAAGCAGAGCAGGACCAGCTTCAGAAATGGATGCTTGATGTAATTGTAGGCGAGCAAGGAAAATTACAGAAAATATTGGACGGGCAGAATGAGAAATTTGAAAAAGAAGTAAACAATATACAAAAAGAAGTTGGAACTGTACAAAAAGAAGTGGGAAATGTACAAAAAGAAGTAGGAGACGTACAGAAAGAAATGAAGAATCTACAAGCAGAAGTTACCAGACTAAAACATCAAGTACCAACCGAGAAGGCATTCGCCTCAGGACAAAACATCAAACCTCCAACGTATGACGGTCAAACATCGTGGACAATGTACAGAAGGCAATTTGAAGCCGCTGCTGTTGCCAACGGTTGGAATAACGAAGAAATGGCTACATCACTAGTGGTTGCGCTTCGTGGATCTGCCCTGGAACTATTGCAGACTATTCCCATCAGTCAACAGGGGAAATATGACATACTTGCAGCTGCCCTGGAGAGACGATTTGGAGACCAACATAGAAGGCAACTGTATCAGGCACAAGTTAAGTCCCGACATCAGAAGCCTGGTGAAAACCTGCAAGAGTTTGAGTCAGAGATTAGACGTCTCATTCAACTGGCCTACCCGGGAGCGACAGAGGAATTTCAAGAGGAACTTGCTGCCCAGTATTTCGTGGATGGTATCAGAGATCTAGAAACTCAGAAAATGCTACGCCTAGCCAAATTTGATAACAGCAGTGAAGCTTTGGGCCGAGCCCTAGAAATCGAGGCGGCCTGTAACATCTCCAAGCAAAAAATCAGGGCCGTATCCATCCAGGAAGAAAACCCGACAAACAGCTGTGAATTAACTGAGATGGGTGAAATTTTGAAGAAATTGACGGAAGTTCTTCAGGCCACGAGGAGATTCAGGGAGCCAATGGAAGATAGGCCACGTAACCGAAATACATCAAATCAGTGCTATAGATGTGGCAGGACTGGGCATTTCAAAAGAGACTGCCGAGTACAACTACGGTCTAGATCTCCATCCAGAGACGCTAGGGCCTTCAAGTCAAATCAGGAAAACTTCAATTAGTCAACATTGCGGGGCGGGTGTTGGCTAAAGAAGATAAAGCCCCCAGGATCGTCTCCATAAAAAGCCTAGGAAAAGCCGCCGACAGTCTAACAATTACAGGAAAGATCAACGGAAGAGCCATAACAATTACTGTTGACACTGGTGCGGCGGTGTCTTTGATAAGGTCCAACAGAGTGAATAGAGTAGAAGTTCTACCCATATCAAAGAATGTAGTTTTACGTACAGTTACCGGTGAGACAGCTGAAGTACTTGGGGAAATGGATATCGAACTTCAACTGGGACGAATTAAACTACACCACACAGTGTTAGTCGCCGACATCGAGGACGAATTTATTTTGGGGATGGATCTCATCGGTCAACATGGATTCTCTTTTGACAACAAGCTTAATCTTCTGAAGTTTGGCACCGAAGAGTTCATCCTTAACAAAACAGACGATGGCACACCGACTAAAGTAGTGGCGGCATGTACTGTCAGAATAAGCGGAAATACCGAGCAGATAATTTTTGGGAAATTGGAGAAGGATTTTGGAGGCTGCATCGGACTTATCCAACACCACGATTTGCCTTGCAAACACCTCATAGGCAAAGCACTAGTCAAAACCGACGGCGAAATACCGATAAGGATAGCAAATATTTCATCCAATTCCATCAAAATCAATAAAGGAGATGTAATAGCCACTTGCGAGACGGTGCAGTGGGTAACCAGTTGCGAAACGCAGTCAGAAGTAACACCCTCAACATCACCTAAGGAAGTCCTAGAACATTTCCAGAAATCGTGGCAACATCTGTCTTCCGAAAAACTGAAGAGAGCTACACAATTTATCAAAGAGCAGAGTACAGCCTTTGAAAAGAAAAATGGCAATACTGGAAGAACGAACATCATAAAACATAAAATCGACACTGGGAGTGCTCACCCCATACGGCAGCATCCTCGAAGGTTACCAGTGACGAAGCAGCAAGAGGTTACCACATTAGTGGATAAAATGCTTGAAGATGGAATTATTGAAGAGTCGTCAAGTCCATGGTCATCTCCTGTTGTCTTAGTCACCAAGAAGGATGGGACTACCAGATTCTGCGTGGACTATAGAAGGCTCAATGACGTCACCAAGAAGGACAGCTATCCACTTCCCAGAATTGACGACACGTTGACGACACTAGCCGGTTCTCATTGGTTCTCAACACTCGATCTAAAGAGCGGGTACTGGCAAGTAGGCATTGACGAACAGGATAAGGAAAAGACTGCCTTCTCTACCGGAAGTGGTTTATATCAGTTTAAAGTTATGCCCTTCGGACTATGCAATGCCCCCGCTACTTTTGAGCGTCTTATGGAAGTTGTTCTACGAGGCCTCACTTGGAAGACATGCCTGGTCTATCTTGATGATATAATGGTAATGGGAAAAACTTTCGAAGAGCACCTACAAAACCTGCATGAAGTTTTTACCAGGATCAAGAATGCTCAGCTCTTACTGAATCCAAAGAAATGTTTTCTCTTCCAACAAAAAGTCGAATTTCTCGGACACGTCGTGTCATCAGAGGGAATCCAAACTGATCAACGAAAGATAACAGCAATCAAAGACTGGCCTCGTCCTCGCGACAAACACGAACTGCGGAGCTTCCTTGGTTTATGTACTTATTATAGAAGATTTGTCGAAGGATTTTCAAATATAGCTGCACCTTTACATAAGCTCACTGAAGAACTAGCACATTATAACTGGGATCATAACTGTGATTCTGCGTTCAGGAAATTAAAAGCGGCTCTATGTTCTAGTCCAATATTGGGATATCCGGAACAAAAGGGTAAATTTGTATTGGACACAGACGCCAGCAACACCGGCATCGGAGCAGTTTTATCTCAAGTACAAGCGGGAGAAGAACGGGTTCTCGAATACTACAGTCGAACACTTTCGAAACCTGAACGTAACTACTGTGTAACCCGAAAAGAGCTTTTGGCAATAGTACGGTCTGTTGAGCATTTCCATCAATATCTATATGGGCAAGAATTTCTGATAAGGACTGATCATGCAGCACTTAAATGGCTTTTGGATATGAAACAACCTGAAGGACAGGTAGCCAGGTGGCTTGAAAAGTTACAACAATATAACTTTAAGGTTAAGCACAGAGCAGGGAGATTGCATAATAATGCAGATGCTTTATCCAGAAGACCATGCGCGGATAATTGTAAGCATTGCCAAAGAGTAGATCAACGAGAAGGAATTACTCCGATTAGGCTAACGAAATTTGAGGTTGATCAGCAGTGGACCACCGAGCAACTTAAAAAGGATCAGCTGGAAGATAGTGAAACATCACTATTGCTAAGAGCTAAAGAAGAACAGCAACCAAGACCAAGCTGGAGCGAGATATCAAATAAAGGACTTGCTTTTAAAACTCTGTGGGCTCAGTGGGACTCCCTGGTGGTGGAAAATGGACTTCTTAAACGAGCCTGGGAAAGCGCCGATGGCAAAGTAGTGAAGACACAGTTAGTGATACCAAGGAGGAAGATATCGGAAGTTCTGGAAGAAGTTCATAATGGAAAGTCTGGTGCTCATCTCGGAGTGAACAAAACGATTGACAAGATTCGCGACAGATTTTACTGGGTCAACTACTGCCAGGATGTGAAAACGTGGTGTCGGCAGTGCTCAACCTGTGCCGCAAGCCAAGGACCCAAATCAAGATCTAGGGGCAAAATGAAACAGTATAATGTGGGCCTACCGTTTGAACGTATCGCCATTGACGTAGCTGGCCCTTTTCCAGAAACAAATAATGGTAACAAGTACATTTTAGTGGCAATTGACTACTTCAGTAAATGGCCTGAAGTCTTTGCAATCCCCAATCAAGAAGCTGTTACCATAGCAGAGGTCCTTGTGAATAACCTATTCAGCAGATTTGGTGTTCCGTTAGAGCTGCATTCAGATCAAGGACGCAACTTCGAATCCAAGGTTTTCCAGAAAGTCTGTGATTTACTCAACATCCATAAAACACGGACTACCGCCTTACATCCACAATCAGATGGCATGGTTGAGAGGTTTAACAAGACCATTGAAGAACATTTGTCAAAAGTCGTAGATGAACATCAGAAGGATTGGGACCAACACATACCACTATTTTTGATGGCCTATAGATCAGCAGTCCATGACACGACAGGACTAACACCAGCCATGGTTTTATTTGGAAGAGAACTCCGCTTACCCTGCGACCTATTATTCGGAACGCCAGAAAACCAGGATATGGAAATTCAAGACTACGCGGACTCCCTTAAGGAAAAATTACTATACATCCATGAATTAGCCAGAGAAAACACGGAGAAAGCCAGTGACCGAATGAAGACACGATATGATCTCAAAGCTAATTCTATGGGATTTCAGATGAACGATAAAGTCTGGTTATATAATCCGCAAAGGAAGAAAGGAAGATCTCCCAAGATAACGCCAGTATGGGAAGGACCCTATACAGTCATCAAAAGAATTAATGACGTTGTGTATAGAATTCAGCGTAGTCCCAGAAGCAAACTGAAAGTTGTTCACCTCGACAGACTGAAAGCATACCACGGACATGCAGTATCTGATCGGGACGATCAGGTTTAAGAGGGAGGCAATGTCACGACTAACAACCATCCGAACGTTTTTGTGCTACCCTATAGAACTAGCCGCCGCCGCCGCGCCGTTCCCCTCGCTTCTTTGTCTGTATGACTCATCGCACAGTGCTTCGGGTATATGGGAGCTCAGGAAAAAAATCATATAATTTGAACGGCTTAAATATTTTTATTCTTCTAAATTTAAAACTATTATTGATGGTCTAATAGATTATCAAAAGAAGTTGAAATATGTTTAGGGGTGATTAGACGGTAAACAGGCAAGGTTAAACATTCTATAAAGCTGGAGAAAAGAAGTATAAATTAATATCTACTTGTTTGGGATTGGGATTTTATATTTATAAAAAAAATGATTTTGCTTTATCACTTTATGGGATTATGGGTTTAAACTCTTATTTGCTCAATATTAGATACAATAAAATTATAGAGGGCGGACGTAAAGAGCCCCCTCCCATTTCTAATTCTTAAGCAAATCAACATATTTTGTTCAAATTTGGACCTAACTTTTAAGAGAAGCTTTACTACTTTTTAACCTCCAAAAAAAAATGGATGAGTTCAAAAATTAGAAGGGGGGACTATTTACGTCCGCACTGTATACTAACAGCCATGTCATCAATGAAAAAAATGTACATATATTACAGAAGAAAGAATTTTTTCAATAGAAGGTAATTACAAGGTAATGTCTTATTATACAAGAGTTGTAACATAATTTTAAAACTAAATGGTTAATAGTTCAAGTTTTAATTTAGTCAGACCTGATTTTGGCTATAAAATTTGTCATATTTCCTTTGACATTTTTTATACCGGTCATTTAATCCAAGGCAATAAAAGTGTGCAGCCTCTTTTACCTTATTCTGAAAATGCGTAGAAATTTCCACATTCTCATAAAAAGTTTAAATTTTCATAAATACTGCATGTTCCGCCTCATGCGATTTGCTATTTTTCCAGGCTAGTAGCAAATCTTCGTTTTTAATTTTCACATCGGTGCCTAGAAATAGGTTTTTTGGGCATTAGCGCAGTCCTGCGCAAACAAACAAATACACCGATAGAAAGAGGATGAATTTTACTTTATAATCAAGATTAAACGGCATGAGGCATTTTTGGGCTATTTAAAAAAACTCTACTTAAAGATACAATACATCAAGAAATTATATAGCTAATGAATTGGTTTCATAAAAAAATAATTAGAAGTAAAGGGCGGTATTTACAATTTCCAAATATACTCTATATTTTACTACATACCTGAGGCTTTATTGGCCATTGTTATATTAATTTCACAACTAACTGGCAAACAGGGTGAACATAAGGATTAAAATACCTGAATTGTGCAATATCGCGTCGCACCAATTTTTTCCTTTCATAGTGTTTTAAGTTTCGACAGGTTTTTTGTGACATAGCGATAAAAAAATTAAATTTCTGTCTTGGCTTTAGTTCAATTAGTATATATTGTTTAAAATTAAAGTAAAAATTTGGCCACTTGAATATAGTCGATTTTCTATTTTTTTCCATTGGTCGAAGCACTGTGCATCGCCCGGCTGGTCGCGAAGTTTCAGGATCGCTGGACTGGAATTATCTCGATGGCCTCGTCGAGATCATATAGAGTGGCCTCGGAATACTTCCCGAATATTCGTGATAGATTTGAGATTATATATAAGCAGACCTAAGGCGAATGTTAGTTCAGTTCAGTTCAGTTAATCATTGAGTGTTGAATAGATATTAGTTGTAAAGTTATAAGAGTAGTTTAAAGTGTTAAATTGTATACAGTGATAGTGAATAAAGAGAGTATTAGTTGAAAATAGTCAAGTTGTAATTTTGTTAAGAACCCACGGGAAAAACGTAACAATATAATTAATAAGTTATGTGACTTACCTTATTTTCTATTATTCACCTCTATTAATAATTACTAGGCACAATACAATGTTATTACTGTAAAAAATATATAACTAACATTTAATTCATACTCCAATCTATATTAAATGTAGTACAGTTTTTCTTTACAGATGGAATTTTTAAAGGACAAACAGCGTGTGATAAATCACTTAAATCTTTAATATGCCTACTTAAGTTAGGTTAAAATCGTCGAGGCAGAAGACCGGGGAATCCCCCAAAGACGAGACGTAATTACAAAGCGGTGGTGCCGGGCGGCAGCGGTGGCGCATGTTATTTTTGATGCTTAAATAATGTAGTGGTTTGGTTAACTATTAAAAGTAAAGATGGCGCTATAATAATGACGCTAAGCTAAAACGCTAAGTAGGAAGCACTTTATTTAAAATAAACATTTTTTCATCAGTCATTTTCCGTTTTAGTAGGTATCTATTTTAAAGCTAGGGTAAAAGTAAAAAGTAATACCGTATCAATATAAAGTACACATTTTACAGCAAAATAACTACATTGGCAATCAGAACTAGTTAGTAAGTAGTATTAAATAGGTACAGTATTTAAGCGATTTACTACCGACTGCTGCTTAAAAACAATGTTTTTTACCGGAGCGCCGAGGCACCGGGGCATTGCCCCGGTTTACCCTACTATAGCTACCCTACTGTCCATGCACCAAAACCAACCAAAAATATCCGAAACAAAACCAGACTTACCAAAAATATTGCACTAGTTTAAACAATTTTCACGTTAAAATATTTTACTAAAACGTAAAACTCCGTCATTGAATTCCTTGAAAATTAATAATTTTCTATCAACTAATTACCACCAATTACCATAGCGTAATAATTTACTCTCTACTGTTTTACTGACTCTTTGTAGCAACTATTTTAGTTGATAGAACATGATCAATATGAAAAGAATCCGATGGTAGAAGTAGAAAGTTTTACGTTCTAATAAAAATATTTTAACTTTTAAAACAGAAGAATGAATGTTAAACAATACAACAAAAGAATGAGTATTAACCAAATTAAAAAAGCATACGTAGGGCGCTGCACAGGCTGCACTGCTACATCCAGACTAACTTAAAATAACCTAAAAGCATTAAAAAATGCCTGCTTCAGGCTTCTTTTTTATTCGCCTTTATGACGCAAACACACCTAACCAAAAATAGCTAAAACTAAAAAACGCGTTTTGATTAGACTAAGCCCTGGCACAAACCTAATGCAAACTAGGTTTTTCTTTTCTAAATCCTCTATGGAATTGTCGTCTCTGTTTTTTGTTTCTCGCAACTTTTTTAGGACTGGAACAACCCAATGAGTGACTTCTTTTTCAAAAATATACTAATCCGAAAAAAATACTCGCCATTTTCCGATCCCCGCCAATTTCAATAGGGATCAGAAGACCGTCAAAACGAAGGTGTGCAGAAAATTTCATCGAAATGAGTGAATTTTTTCGAGAGTTACCTATTGTGTACCAAAGAAAAATTTTGAAAAATCGCAAAACCACAACTGACCCAAACTTCGGAAAAGTAATCGAAACTGATACAAATTATTGTAAGAACTTTACAGATGCATATCAAAAAAAATAATCAAAACTGTTTTACAATAACTAAAATATAAATCAAATCCCAGCTGCTTGCATCAAATGTCAAATAAATATATTAAATAGATATATACATATTTCTACGCCGGCGTCGTGGAGTCACACGAGAAAAAATATTTTAAAACAGCTCTGAAATAAAAAGTCAGAATTCTGAGATAAAAATCAGAATTCTGAGATAAAAAGTAAGAATTTTGAGATAATAAGTCAGAATTCTGAGATAAAAAGTCGGAATTCTGAGATAAAAAGTCAGAATTCTTAGATAAAATGTCAGAAGTGTGATATAAAAAGTCAGAATTCTGAGATAAAATGTCAGATTTCTGAGATAAAAAGTCGGAATTCTGAGATAAAAAGTCAGAGTTCTGAGATAAAAAGTCAACATTTTGAGATAAAAAGTCAGAATTCTGAGATAAAAAGTCAGAATTCTGAGATAAAGTGTCAGAATCCTGAGATAAAAGTTAGAATTCTGAGAAAAAAAGTCAGAATTTTGAGTTATAAAGATTAAGTAAGAAATATCGAAATATCAATTCTGACTTTTTATATCAGAATTGTGACTTTTTATTTCAGAGCTGTTTATTTTCTGTGCGTTCTGACCGAGATTCGGACAGTTTGCTGGTCGAACAATTTTTCCTCTGAACAGTGTTCTTTCTGCCAGTCGGAAGAATTTTCTTCTTCTTTCTCCGATATTTTTTTTCAAAATAATCATTCGGACACAAATCGATGCTAATCGCAAACGACTCATAACAACTAACCAAAATATACAACTCGCCGCAAAATTGAATGAAAATCTCCATAATTCGGTTAGTTATAGTAGGATCATTAAGCGAGATTGTATTTATTTTTTAATGATTATAAACAAGTAAGTACACACATGTTTGTAATTTTTTTAATGGTGTGGTAATTTTACGACGAATTATATTTTAAATCAATAAAATGAAAAGAAATCTAAATCCTTTACATAAAATTAATAAGAACAGAAGGAGCATAATAATGTTTTCATGATATATTTTTAAATCTGAAATTTTATATAATATCTGTATTAAATAAAAACAAGGAAGGCCAATGCGAGAAAAAAAAATGTGCCTCACCTTTATAAGCACACAACTGAATTGAAACTTCTGAAAGAGATATAAGGCATTGAGTTTTTATTTTTTTAAGCCTTTTTCTCAATCTTTGCTCCAGGTTTCGACACTTTTTTATTATTTTTTCCTTTTTATTCGCCGAAAACCTCGTTTCTCTTTCTTTTTTAATTAATTTTTTTCTTTATTTCGATTTATAATACTCTATTAACTTTCCGAACAATGCTTTCTTTTTTTTTTATTGTATGTTTTCCTATTTGGTTTTATAATACTTTTATTAACTTTCCAAACGATCTTTTGGTTTTGTGTTTTTTATTTTTTTTTTGTTATTTCGTTTTATAATCCTTCTATTCACTTTCCGAACATTTTGTCAGATTTTCGATCCAACGCGCTCCGTTCCAGAGATTTCGGCAAAAAACAGTTTTTCCCCCCAAAGCTTTAGGGGTCCCCCAGATATGCTCTATACCGAGTCTCAAGGCTCTTGCTCAATTTTTTTTTAAATCACCTGTTACAAAGGGAAATTTAGATTTTTTTAGGTTTGTTTTTAGGTCTCTTGGCATGGCTGAGCCTAAAAATAAGTTTCCAAAAAAAATATTTTTTTTTCGCGGTCAAGGTCAAGGTAATTTTAAGGTAATTCTAACTCAATCTAACACCAACTAACCCAAAACTAAACACAAAGTAACCCAAGGCTCCGTTCGTACTAGGTTCCGAGTCTACTGGATACAAACGCAAGTCAACCCAACACAATCTAACCCAAACTAACACAAATCAATACATATATTTAAGTAACCCTTAAATTAGAGCCTCGGTCCCCCCATATGGTCAAAGATGGCCCCCCATGAGGCGCCCCTTCCATAAAAATTTCGCACCACGTAGCTCTTCCCTCTCCCGAAATTAATTATTTTAGTTTTTCTTCTCCCCCCTCTCCTGACCTCACCGATCCAGTTTTCGTCCAGGATCCTCATTTTACCCCAGCTACATGTTCTGAAAATTTCACCCATCTAGCTAAACTGGTACATGCTTAATTAACGGGGCATTTCACTTTGATAAGCATTTTTTCCTGACTTTACCCTCGCTAAGAAGTTTCACTTCAAAAAATTTAATACATTTCCTTTCAAAATCCCCGCATATATTATAGAGTTAATAAAAATGTGTTTTTGAAATACATTATCATGGAAAAAGTTTTCTAAATATACATAATTTGCTGTGAAGTGTATATAAGTAAAATTAGAATAACTTAATTATTAAGACAAGATATAAATATTAAAATATATAAACTATTTATAAATTTCCACAAAATGCAGGGACTTTAGAACAATAAGCGAAGCTATGTCAAGCATAAACTTTAAAGACTAATATCAATTTTCCTTCCGTCCTTTGCTCTCTGGACAAGGGACGCATACGCCACTGCACTCTAATTTTGACCAATCATAATACATACCTACGCTAGAATTTAACTTCAAGATGCAGCCTTTCGATTGGAAAAAAATAAGGACGCACGTAATTATCTTATTTTTTAAATTTGGCATTGGTTTGTAGCCAAACATCTTTCTGTAAGATTAAGCTAATATTTTATTTCAAATGTTAATATTAAATTAGCAAGTTTAACTGGCTTGCTTAATTACTACTGGCCATAAAATTCGACATATTTGGGGTTTATTAATGGAAAAAACATACTTACTGCGGTCCGCAGTGTTTTTACGGTTTCATAACTTATTCCCCAATTTCGTAGCAAGAACGTGAGAAAAATTAAGGTGGAAGCCTAAACCATTTTTTATTGTCCACGTTAAGTCGTGTTCCCATCAGATACCGACCCTCGGCGTGGTCCAAAAAACGTTTTCGGGCCTCGGGATAACGGTTCCCGCTGAATAAGGGCCCGCGATGCGGCTCATTAGACCTTCGTGTGGGAAAAACCGGTGCTGATCCGCGTAAAAGATCCGATTCGCGACCCTTTCGGGACCCTCCAATCCTTTGCCGCGATAAAGGGACGATTTTTTCCTGTATATTATTCCAGTTTTTGGTCTAGGAGTGTCCTATTGTGTACGTTGATGCCGCCGTGAAACAAATATAATCTAATTTAATGGAGTGTTTTTCCTAAACAAGCAATTGCTAATAGTTGGCAGATCTATCTTCACTTTGTAAATCTCTCTACTTGAGGGTTCGCGTCGGAACTCTATTTATGCATCAATATCGGGAAAACGAGGCGTTACACGATAGAAAAGACCTTGTTGTATAAAAAAAGCTTTTAGTGAATGGGTTTTCAAATATACGGGAATACTGAAAATAAACGGCTATATTGTTTTGTCGGCAAACCCAGTGTGTCTCCTAGTTTATGAAGACCCTTCTTCTCTGCCCATAGCTCTCCTCTCTCACTCTCTTCAGTCGCTGTATGCACTGAATAAGATATTTATTTTATACATTTGATTCTGTATTGAGTTAATTATTTATGCTACGCGTTTTTGCCCACTTTCCCATAACTATTTTACATTACATTAAATCAAACCAGTTTTGCCATATATACAGGGTTAGGAAAAATTACCAGAACGGTCGATTATTTCGAAATATACAGAGGTTATCAAAAAATTTCGTATATAAAAGTTGTAGGGCTTCTAAATATCTACATATCTGTAACAAATTGGAATATACAGGGTCCCCGTATTATTACTTATTTTAATTGTCCAGTCAATTTTGAAATTTTTTTATTAACCATACTTCATGCCTAAATTCACTAGTTTCCTAGATATCATGACATTGTGGTCAGTTACAAAACACAAATAAATTTCAAGAAACAATTTGATAAGTTAACTTTAAAAAAAGAACGGTATAACAAATCGGGAAAAATGGCTCTATTTTTTAATAAATGTTGAAAATGACCCCCATTTACTAACTGACAATGATATAAATTATCGCAAAAATGACTTTGTGTATTTAAAACCATTTCCATTCTTATTCTCTCACTTTCATTTCTAAATTATTGGATTTGTTTCGGTAAGCATTGTTTTTCAGGTGACCCCAGTAAAAGAAATCTAATGGTGAAAGATCGGGAGACCGTGAAGGTCATTCGATAGGACCGTTTCTTCCTATTCATCGATTTGGGAACGTGACATCCAAAAATGCTTCAGAAGCTCCATCTTGCTGATACCAGGTTAAGTTAATATCGGTAGCTAAACTGTTTATAGTTGGAACTATTTATTGCCGAAGAAGCTGGAGATATCGTTCACCGGCCAAATTTTCCTCGATAAAAAATGGTCTAATTACATTACAACCCTGCCCAGACATTAACTTTTTCTGGGAACTGTGTATGCAGTTCTTCATACCAGTTTGGGTTATTTCGGGATCAGTAACGGTAATTTTGTTTATTGATCATTCCGTGTAGTGTAAAGGTCGCTTCATCCGAAAATCCAATATTGTTTGAAAAATGCAGGTTCTCTTCAATCTTTCTAGTCATTATTTTGCAAAATTCTAGTCTTCAATCGCAGTCAAAGTCACAAAGTTCTTGTACAACATTAACTTTGTATGGATACATTTCCTCAGTATGAAGAATGGTTGGTACAGATTTTTGATCAATTTCATGAACCAAAGCAATCTGATTGGTGGATTGTTTGGGCAGCTGCCGATAGAAGAACATTTTTAATTTTTAATTTTTACTCCTCAGAGACAGCAGTCCTACGTCTTCCCGATCTTGGTCGGTTTTTTACACTCCCAGTCATTCTGTAATGCTCAATAATTCGAAAAACCGCATTTTCAAAGTGAAACTTCTGTAGCGAGGGTAAAGTCAGAAAAAATGTGAAACGACCCTTTAAATAAGCATGTTCCAGTATAGCTAGAGGGTTGAAGTTTTCAGGAGATGTAGCCGGGGTAGAATGAGGACCCTAGACGAAAACTGGATCCCGTACAACCCTCTCCCGTTCGGCCAGGAGAAGAGGAGAAGAAAACACTAAAATAATTAATATCGGAAGAACTGGAAGAGCTACGGGGTCGAAATTTTTATGATAATTGCGCCTCATGGGGGGGGGGGTACCGGAGCTCTAATTTAAGGGGGGATTTTGGGCAAATAGCCGCTTTTTGCCGATATCTCTGCAATGGAGCCTCGAATTGAAAATCCGACAAGCGAGACCCCCGTTAGACGTGGTCATCAGTGGGGGGGGGGGGGGGAATTATACCCCACCCCCCACCTCTCCGGTTACCCAAAAATTTTAGAAAAAATGTAAAAAAACGTAAAAAATTGTTCGGAAAATTAATCAAAGTATTTTAAAACGAAATAAGAAAATAAAATAATAAAAAAAAAGTTAGAGAAACGCGGTTTTCGGTGAAGGAGTTCAGCTACGGTCGGGTCGGGGATGGCAAAAATGGAAGAAAAAAAATGCCTTATAAAAATAAAACAAAAAGTTTTGAAAAAATGGGAAAAAAATTTAAAAGCGTAAAAAAATGTTCGGAAAGTTAAGAAAGTAGACAAAAACAGAAGATTGTTTGGGAAGTTAATAAAAGTAGTATAAAACTAAATAAGAAAGAAAAATATTAAAAAAATAAAAAAAGATAAAATTGTTCAGAGAGTTAATAAGAGCTTATTATAAAACGAAATCAAAAAGAGTCAAAGAAACTCGATTTTTGGCGTAAAAAATTGAAAAAAACAAAACCGGGGGCAAAAGATGAGAAAACAAAAAGTAAAAAAAAGGAAAACTTAAATTCCTTAAATCTCCTTCAGAAGTTTCACTTCAGTTGTCTGCTTATAAAGGTGAGGTACATTATTTTTCTTTAATGTGTTTGTCTGGGTGCAAATTTTTATAAATATTACATACCTCCTGATATGGTCTCTGTTTATCGCCATACCCCCTTAAAATTAAAATATAAATTCTCTCTGTTTCAGTAAGTAAAAACGCCATGCTATTTTCTTTGTTGCTTAAGTCTGTCAGAGTTTGACCTACAGATGTCAAATTATTAGTAACCAAGATACCTCCGTTGTTGCTCAGGTAAATAGGTACTACATTCGAATACCGCATTGTTTTCCGTTGTTATTTGAAACGCCGATATCTAGGAAAATAATGAATTTAGGCACTTAATAAAAAAATGTTCAAATTTGACTGGACAATTAAAATACGTAATATTATCCGGGTATTCCATTAAAAAAATATAACTAACATTTTCCACAACTTTGTTAGCGACCCTGTATATTCCAATTTATTACAGATATGTAGATGTTTAAAAGCCCTACATTTGAAAATAATCGACCGTTCTGGTAATTTTCCTAACCCTGTATAAAGGATTCAATTACAAATTCTAATTATGTAATTGTAAGTATATAGCTATATCGTTTTTAAATCAAAATATATAAAATCTTTTAATAGTTCTCTACTAAATTTTTATTAATTATTAACAAATATGTTATGCTAGCACTAATTTGTAATAATTGTGTAATATTTGTGTTATGGTTTTATAAAGAAAATTATTTTATAAATGCTTATGTTGTTTTTGGGCACTATACATTTTAGGGGGGGAGGGAGCACGTGCCCACCCAGGCCTCCCCTTGGAGACGCCACTGCCAATATAATATGCAAATGGTCATCTGAAAGAAAAGCTATCAAGTCATCGAACATGTACAGCAAATAAGCTTTCAGAATCTGAAATGCTGATCGAAATCAGTCAAATCAGAAGTGAAAAAAAAAGAAATTTCTCTTCGATTACTAAGCTTGGACAGGCGGGCAAAAAGGGTTACTTAAAGTTTAGTAAGATTTTAAAAAGTCTAAAACTTGGAGAATCTGAAAATAAGGCAATATTATTGTTACAATACTACCTATTTATTAATAATATTTTAACTTAAAAAAGTGAACGTATTTCATATATTACAGAAAAAAGAAAACATGCGTATAGGGCAAAATGGGGTAATATACTTAAATCGAGAAAATCTTATTGACAGTGTTCACAAAGAAATATTGCTTCGTCGTCTTTATGGTTTACACCTCTACATGAATTATGAGCCCATTTGTGGCAACTAGAACAACTTATCCCCCTCTGTGGTCCTTGAATAAAAGTCTCCGCAGTACAAGCAATCAATGTTACTACCTTCGCTTTCTAAATCTGACTACTTTTTCAGCTTTTGTCAATTTAGATTTCTCGATTGTTTGCGATTCGCTTTGATCATCTGCTATCTTTCTTTTTACTGATTTCTCCTTGGTAGATTGAGCCAATTCCAGTTCTGATTTATAGGACGAGAAAATTAAAATGGCAATTTTGTCCCTTTTTCTTGATACTAGTTTCTCGGATTGATTTACTTTAGGCACTGTTAATATCGTTTTGGGGCTAACAACCCCAAAACTAGTGTCACTTTCTTTGAACGATCCTGGATGAGGCTTGCGCGTCTTCTCTCTAATCGAATGTATAACATGTCTGACCCTGTCTTGCTGAATAGGTTCTACTTGACTCTCAGGTGCGCTGGTATCAATTTATCCGTTAGTTGTAGCTGATGGTAAGAAATCTTGCAGTAATCATTGAAGCTGTCTTATATATGAAGCAATGGATAAGGAGCAAATTTGATGAAATGTTACTACTCGTTCAGGATTTGTTCGAAGCTCCTTTCTTACTTCGTCATCATAATATGCATTTAATGCCTTCATAAATGTAACATCCATGGCCTGAAGACGGTGGGGGTAATGGGGTGGAAAACATAGCGTTTCCACCTCATTTTCTCTATCATAATTCATCACGTCTAAATTTTTCGTATATAATTAATAACGATCTAGCAGAATAAGAACTGGCGAATCGTTCGAAGCTTTAAAATCTTCGACAAACTTTTTAAACTATGAAGAAATCATGCTTTACCTATCCACCTTTTTTATTTAAATCATCATCCACCAGGCACAAGACCATCCAAACCAATGCTGCATTGGGTTTCGGGAAAATGGCAGGCATATATAGGCTCCCGATTCAGAGAAACAAATTTCTGCAGTGATAGTTTCACCCCTCTTGGCGGACGTAAGTGCACCCACCGACTGGGCTTTCCTCTTAAAGCTATAGTTTTTGAAGCCTCTTTTAAATTGACCGCAATTCCAGTTTCGTCAACGTTGTTGATTTATCTGCTGTTAGTTGATATTTCAGGACAGTTTAAAGAAATGTTGTACAGCCACATTGCTAAAGCCCCTCGCACGGGCACCTGACGTAGCCTCGAGTTTTCTGATTGACAAGCTTTATGCCTATTAAAAACCATTGTGTCCATCCCTTCCCAGCTATTTTAAGATCTTTTTTAAAGGGATGCTAAATCCAATTTTGATCAGCAAGCTCAAAAGCAAGTTGCCTGCATTCTGTCATAGCTAGTTCATATTATCTCGCTTCCATGTCTTTAAGATAATTAACAAGTTCTTCTTGGTGGGGACTAGAAAGGAACCTTTTAATGTCTAAAGCTTTTGAAACAGAATAATCTGCATTATCTCGTTGTTTTTTTTTGGGTGACTGTCTAAAGTAGTCGCAAGAACAGCAAACGAAATAGATGCTGTAGTAAGTGGCGAGATCGGTTACTGTCGGTAACCGATCTCGCCACTTACTACAGCATTTGCACTCTCTTTTGCTCAGTTTTGTATCAAGTTACAGGCTTAAAGATTGTGCTACCAAGACTTTGATTGATTTTTTGTTTATTATTGTATCTGCAGCCATAAGGCACTTTTCACAAAACTGACAAAAATATCTGGAGATATTAATATCACCTTACTAATGTTTCAAACCGTAACGCGGAAAAAATGTATTGCCAAAATTGCACACACCCAGCTTTTTGAATGTTTACATTACTTCATTAACATGAACATTTTACGAAAATGAGCACAAAATGCCGAAAACCGCTTCCAAAAAAAATAATTTATGGTATGGTATGTAAGGGGTCGCTCGGCAAGATTTGCTCTTCAACACGTCGACCACAATTATTGATCTTTTGTGTATACTCTTCTATTTTACACGAAAATTCCTATCGCCTTCTAGAACCTCATAATATTTGGAGAGTTGATCTTTTGTAGATCTCCCGGTGCCACAAGGGCATCTTCGAGATGCCTCAAGCTTTGGCGAGTCAGTGCGTGACATTCTTAGAGTAAGTGCTCTGACATTTCCGCCATAGCTTGGCAGAATCTGCATTGTTCGTCACTGGTTTTCCCCATTTTCGTGAGGTGGTGGTACCTCCAGGGGCCATGTCCAGTGAGAAGGTCTACGACCAGTTTTATCTCATTTTTTTTTTGTAGTTTGGAAAGCTTTTTTGAGTTGTTAAGCGAGTGAGAGATGAGTCGCTTGGCCTGGCTCTGCGCAGGTGCATTGGCTTAATGTGTCTCTTTCCTTATTTTTTCCCCAATTTCTGAGTTCATTCATTACGTCTCCTCTAGTGATGCCACAGAATGGTTCAGGCACGCAAAATGCAGTCTGTGCACCATTCCGTGCGAGCTGGTCAGCGGCTTCGTTGCGTTCCACACTCTCGTACCCTGGTACCCACATTAGGGTGAGTCTGTTTCTGCTTGCCAGTTGATCTGCAGGCTTCCGACAATCCCACACTAGCCGGGAGTTGATTCTACTAGAGGCTAACGCTTTTAAGGCTGCTTGACTATCTGATAGGATATAGATCTTTGCACCTCTTAGGCCTTTTTTGGCACATTCAGCGCATTTAGTTCTGCTTGAAAGGTTTTCGGAGGGTTTCGTAAAGATGCAGAGACCAGGTTCATAAACTCCGGATCCCTCTCCTTCTTTCATCTTTGATCCATCTGTGTACCAGACACGTGATCCCTTGAGTTTTGATTCCATTGTATCGGTTGGTTTGGTCATCGCCTCTATCTGAATGTCCTTCAGAACTTTAAGGCGACGAGTCAGGTTTCCTGAATTCAGTTTTTGTGGCTGAGTGACTATACGCATTGGTCCAGTCCTCCTTTTCTATGCATGTCCAGCGGAGGGAGGTCAAGTAGGGTTTCCTGTGTTGTTATTTCTTTTATTTTTACCCACCACACCAAGCAGGCGTAGGTTTATAATACGCTTAACAACAGTGTTACAGGAACACCAGATAACGGAGGGTTTTAGCCGCCATGTTTTATCAAAGAGTTGTCGACAGGCCAAAAATAATTGAAAAAAAAGTTGCATCTTGAAAGTGGTGCTTAAAATCGTCTGGCACCCAGTTTACGTCATCAAATTTGGCGCATTTGCAACATTTGATCAACATTAGATAAATAAAACATACCATGGCAACGTCGCCACAAATGAAAATAATATTTTAGGGTTGAGAATGAATAGGCATCAAAATAGGGGAACTAGTTCCAGATTAAAAACATAGGATGTATTATGCTATAATAGTATATTATTTAACGAGCGTATAATGTAGGCCATAAAAATACGAGGCGCTTGCGGCGAATTTTATAATTATTAGAGCTTATTAGGGTTCATTATACGTGAGTCTAATACTATACTTTATCTGCAACCTTAAACACGCAAAATACTTGTCTAAAAATTGCAATCAACCTATAGACATCAACTAAAACACATACCCATGTTGACATTGTGGCTATTACTTGTTCATAATTACACTTGTTGTTTTATGAGGACTATAATTACACTGGTTGTATTATGCATAGCATAATGTTCTTACTATCATAAGTATTATGCGTCCATTATTAAATGGTTGTAGATAAAAAAAAGTTAAATTTCACGTAAAATACCCGGTATAGTTGAAGATATTTTTTAAATATTTACCTTTGTCTTGGACAATCAAGAAACACTTAATAATTAATTAATTAATTAATAATTACTGACGCCTTTAAAAATAATACACATGTCTTAGATAGACTCATTTGTCATTTATAAGTTTAGCCACAAGATGTCTCTGATTAATGCGAACTGCTACTTTTACATTTAATGCAGTGGTGCCCTGAAACATTAACTTTAATATTAAATATCTAAAAATGTGGTTTGAAAAATTTAATAAAGATGTTGAATTTTTAATTAGTTGATGAGCTAACCCAAACTTACTTGTTTTAAGGGCAGAGCAGCGAATAATTATTTCTTGTTTATATCCATCCATTTCTGTCATGCAATTATTATGTTTCATGTAGGATCGTACATTTTATATTTAATATAGCATAGCATATAAATTCAAAATATTTTAAAAAATATGTAATTAAGGTATCCCCTAAATTAGGAAAAATAAAATGCAATTATTATGGGACAAAACATATATTACCGGGTATTATTTATTTCTGAAAAAACTGCCAATGTCACCAAAACAAAAACAAAGCATCTGGACATTTCAAAATAACACTAAGAATACTACGGCAAAAGTTAAAAAAAAATATTCATTAGTCTTCATTGTCTGAAGAATCAAACTTATCAGAGTCAGATTCATTTAAGTCTATTCTCACTGGAAGAATGTTAGAAGCATCAATGTATTTTTCTTTTTCCCATGCCTCACTTATCAGGTTGTCTGTGTGTCTGACATAGTTTTTCCATTTTTGAGGCGTGACCTAAAATTATTTTTAAATTATAATTTTCCTAAAATAATTTTTTAATAATGTCTCATCTAATACTCCAGGCTTTAACGAATAAGGATTATTCTTATTTTTCATGCATGTATTCTCTTAAAAAAACTAACCTTTTATGGGCGATGGATGGCTGTTCCATAAGAGACTTTCTGTTGGAAATTGCCACTTTCTCCATTTAAATTTTAATTTTTTCAAGCCAACACTACTTAAGGAACCCAATGATATCTGGGTACCATCAATATCCAGCAATTGTTTTTTAAGTATTTTAGTGTTATATGTTCACCTTAAAAAAGAACAGAAACATAAATAGAAATATAATTACTACAAAAATTTTAAATCTACCTGCTGCATGCATAGCATAAACTCTTATTCTTATGACATGCTGGTGTACTTTGTAGAGTGGAGTTCCTCGTGCTGAAACATGAGCAGCCTGAGCCTTGACTCGATAATTATGATCAGTTTCGATGCCCTTAGAAACCAATCTTTGAATAGAAGACAAGGCAATATCTAATGCATCTGCAACACGCTATAATAATATAAAAAAATAGGAAAAATCACAATTATCAGATGCCTACAATATAACTTTATTAATAATATGAAGTTAAATCATTTTTCCCATATCATTGATACTTACATTATACACGGCGTTCAAGGGTAAAAGCGGTTTACCGGCATCTTTTTCTTGGGTAAAATATCCCACCAATTTTAAAATAAGAGCTTGCTCTTTTTCAGTTAATCGATAAGGCATTTTAAAAAGATTATTTCGTTTTGATTTGAAATTTGACGCTAATAGATGTCAGTGTCAATAGCACCTATCAAATTTAATTTTTCCAGTATAGGCTAATATAGGAAATACGTTCACGGCATTAAAAGAGATGGCATGATATGACGTAACGGTCAAAGTGTGTTGAATGAAGTTTATTTGGTGTTTTCTTCTATCTGTAATAACTAACTTGATATTAAAAAATACTCACAAATGGACCCGCTATTTGATTTTTTTCCTTGTGCCCAAGAATAAAATGGCAAATTTTATGTTTTATTGCAGGTTTTTTATTTATTTTCGAATTTATGAAGTAAACATTTAGTGGGTCTCGTTCTATAGTGATTTATGTACTTTTCAGCTGTCACCTTAAAATATTTCTATCAAATCTCGATAGAGAGATAAAACTCTAAATAAGCATTCTTCTAACTACACCATGTGTACAACTATTTTATTTCAAAGTGTTCCGACCATCAGGCATGCACGAGGTACCATGATATTTGTATATTTGTTTCGTTTCTCATCAAGCCATCTTCTGAGAAAATAGGATCCGTATATAAGGGATCGAATTCGCGACCCTCTCGAGTTTTTCAATCCTTTGTCGCGGCTAAGGGAGAGCTTTTTCTTGAATTTCTGTTCTTGTTTTTGGTCTAGGACAGGCGTATTGTTACTCCGATAGTGGTCTCAATGCCGCTTAGATTACTGCTTTGTGCGTACGATAAAAGAAGCGAATAGTCTCCCTCTGCAGCTTTTTTCTGTCCTATTCAATAAAGATTGACAGCGGTTTTAGCTCTATTTATATATATTTTAGGCCGTGAATTGCATCGATGTGCCGCAGGTATTAAAATTTTTAGTTTATAAGTTACACAAGCACATTCACATACGCTAGAATCTAGAATAGAAACTCAGCAGATGTTTAAAATACTGGGGATATCCAATTAGAAAATCATTACATTACTCTGCCACGACTTTTTCTGTCACCTTCTATATTTCAGAATATTTTTTTTAATTGGAACCCTATCTGGTTCTCCAGAACACTGTCGACATGAAGTTGTTGTGCCCTTGTAAATTGCACGTGCCAATTGCAGGTGGTTCACTTGACTGAAAGCCTTGGCACAATCTGTATACACAACTTTCATTTCTTTTCAGACCATGATGACATTTAGTAGCTCAGATAGTACTCTTCAAACTAAATGTTGTGCAAAATATAGATAAAACATGCAAGGTGAAGTAGATGCAGGTTTTTGTTCGGTTTTTACGAATTGCGATTTAAAAAGGGTAAAATAAAATGAAACGAAAAATCATTCCAATCTCCACGCAACCCTCCGGCATAGGCGATCATATATCTGTTTTGTAGCTGAGAACAGGAAGAAATTAATCTTATTTATATGTAGATGGTCAATTTTATGGCCAAATACTTAAGAATAATGATATATAAGACATGAATCCGCCATAACAACATATTAGTAGGGATCATCTGTTGAACACTTAACCATCCCGTTATTGGCGAATCGGTAAAATTACCAAATTTTATCCGTTTTCAACCCTTGTTTGTTTCCCCATTGAGATAACTTAGCTACCCCAATAAGTTTCATATTTAATCAATTATAGTCCCAGAACAGATTCGTTTTAGCTTCATTCTTTCAAATGAAGCGTGTTATCTCTCATTTTACAGACAAAAGGAACACAGGGATTTAGCCGTATTCTGAGGGCAAAGGGTTCTCGTTTACTTCCGGAAGTTTGTCAGGTCTACTTCTAATGAATGCGTATTCTGGCTGGGTAAAATATGATCTGTTTGTGATCAGAGTCGGACTAAGTATTTATTTTTATTAATTTTCTGATTAATTAAATAGGTGTATTTTCTGGCGGTTGATGATTTCTGTTATTTAATTGATAATTATTTTCTCCTTCTTTCTTTTTCTTCCAGTTTATTATTAGGCCTCTAATTTTTCATTCTTTGAAATTACTAAAGTAAGCAAACATCTACAACTTAAATTTACAGCAGTATGATTCACGTCTAGTGTAGAAGGAAGAAATAGAAGCAGACAAGGCGTGTGTGCGTGATTATACTTTTCATTTAGTCTAAATTTTAATTTTGCATAGATAATAAACTGATGGCGGATACATTTTGAAAATTGGAAATGTCTACTACCATGTAGATAGTATGTTTTGTTGCTACGAGTTGTAGTAATGTAGTATTGACAAGCAATAACCAAAATACACTCAATTCAATACATTCCATAGTGTAGTGATAATAACCGGTTTGGTCATCGCCTCTATCTGGGGATGTCCTTCAGAATTTTAAGGTGACCAGTCAGGTTTCCTGACTATAGTTTTTGTGTCTGAGTGACTCTATACGCACTGGTCCAGGCCTCTTTTTCTATGCATATGTGGAGCGGAGGGAGGTCAAATAGGTTTCCCAGAGCTGCTGTGGGGCACGTTTTCTTAGCTCCTGTTATGCCCAGACAGGCGAGCGTTTGTACTCTTTTTAGCTTTCGCTGTGTTGTTAATTCCTTTGTTTTTACTCACCACACCAAGTAGGCGTAGGTTATAATAGGCTTAACAACAGTGTTATAAGACCACCAGATGATGGAGGGTTTTAGCCCCCAGGTCTTACCAAAGAGTCTTCGACAGGCCCAAAGCGCTGTCGTTGTTTTTTTATAGTTCTTTCCAGGTGTGGGTTCCAGGTTAGTTTCTGGTCAAGAACGATGCCAAGATGCTTAACCTCTTTTGAAAGCTCTACCGTTGTCCCTCCCAATGTGGGTGTTTTAAGGTTCAGCTTCCTTCTTTTTGTGAATGGGATCACTACGGTTTTGCTTGGGTTGACATTTAGGCTTTGCTGTGTACACCATGTGCTGACAAAGTTGAGTGCACTTTGCATACGTTCTGAGAGAATGTTATCATGCTTGCCTCTTATTATTATAACTAGGCCATCTGCGTAATCTTGGACTTCAAAGCCTGCTTCAGTCAGTCTTACCAGTAGATCGTCAACCACCAGAGACCAAAGCATGCGCGATAGGACCCCTCCTTGAGGGCATCCCTTTATTACTTTGAGTGTGACGGCTGTTTCTCCAATGGTCGCGGTGACTTCACGGCTGGTTAGCATGGATTTTATCCATTTTGTAGTGGTTGGTTCCACTCCTCTGCTGGTTGTGGCGCGCAGAATGGATTCATGTGAGGTGTTGTCAAATGCATCCTCTATGTCTAGAAATGCACACAGCGCCACTTTTTTTGCCAGTGCCTTCTCTATATCGCGTACGAGATTTTGAAGGGCATGGGTGGTAGATTTCGATGGTTGGTATGCGAATTGTTTTGCATGCAGCGGAGCATTAGAAAGGAACTTGCTCCTGACGTGCCTGTCGATAATCTTTTCTATCGTTTTAAGAAGGAAGGAGGTTAAGCTAATGGGACGGTAAGACTTTGGTTCCTCTTTTGATCGTGGCCCTGTCTTTGGTATGAACGCTACCTTAACTTTCCTCCAGTTTTTGGGAATGTAGCCCAATACAAAGCTGGCTGGTTTTAAAGCTAAAGATTTTGTTGGCTAGACCTTTTACCCTTTTTGTAGGCCGCTGAGCGGTTTCAATGGCCTCGTCTTCTTGTGCTAGCTCTTCTTTAGCAATTATGCTTGATCCGGTAAAGTGTGTTTCTAGAAGAATCCTTAGATTTTTTTAAGATATCTCAGCATAGGTGTCTATTCCCGCCGATTTCGTTTGAGTGCTCCTTGGACAGCACTGTTTGTAGACGAATGGACGGTGCTAATTCATCTATCCCTTCACAAAAAGACCTAAAACTTCTTCTTTTGGATCTGCGAAGCTCTTTGTTATACTCGGATAGGGTTTTATGATAATTATACCAATCCCAGTCTTTTGGCTTCATTGAAGGCTTTTCTCGACTCAGTCTTCAGCCTGTTTAGTGTCCTGTTCCACCATGGCATATATCTTTGGGTTGCGAAAAAAACTGCCCTGTTTCACAGGACAGTTTTTTCGTAAGAGGCTATTATAGCACTTTCTAGGCGTATCGAGGCTACATCAAGTTCCTCAGTAGTTAGAGCAGATAGCGGTTTGCCCTCAAGCTCAGACTTTAGATGCTCTTTGTAGGCAATCCAATCGGTAAGTTTGGGCACTCGCTTTAATGTTTTCAACGGATATGCCGAAGCGAATGTGCATGTGATCGGACATTGAGTGAGAGTCCGAGACATGCCAGTTGGGTATGTAGCTTGTTATAAATGGGGTAGATAGCGTTATATCTATAACTTCTTTTCTTACCGCATTTATAAAGGTGGGTTTATTACCTTTATTAATAATGTCTAAATTTTTGGAAGACAAATATTCCAAAAGATGCTCACCTTTCTTATTGATGTTTGTGCTGCCCCATATAGTATGGTGTGCATTCGCGTAGCAGCCCAAAATTAGTTGTCTGTGCTTTTTGTTGCACCATGTTACCAGATTCTGGACCAGTTGGGGAGGAAGTTCTTCTTGTTCCCCTGGGAAGTACGCTGAGGCCAATACCATTTGCCAGAGTCAGTGGGTACCTCTACCATGGCTGCAACTAACTCTCTGGAAATAAACTCTAAAATCGGAACAAATTTAATGTGTTAAAGAGTTAAAAGAGTTTACCACACAACGGGTTGGAAGGCCTTTAATCTGACCTCTATTTATCCATTACTCTTGTATTAGTCCAGTGTCTGTTTTGTTCCAGGTGAAGCAACGGCTAAGCACGCTAGAAGCTGGTTTTGAGTGTTGCAGGTTTACCTGGAGACATCTTAGATGTCGGTGAGTGGTATTGTTATTGGTGGTAGCCATTTCTACGCATTCATATACACCACAGTTCTAGGACTCTTTGCCCTTTGGACTTTTTGCCTTGGCCTCAGTTTCAGACTCGGTTTCAGAATCTGGCGGCTTTCCTGGCACCTGGGGTTGTTGCTGTCCGCTAGGCTCTGCCACCTGAGAGGTTGTACTGCTCTTTGAGCCGCCAGCATCTTTTGAGGCTTTTTGTCTCGGCCTTAGTTGGACTGTGCCAAATCTAAAGCTGAGTTTATAGCCTCTCTTTTTGAGTTCTGTAGCGGATCTTTGGTCTACAGAAAGTATGATCTCTATCGTAGATCCAACCGGATTTCTCCTCAGAACCCTCCAGCACGAGACATCAAGGCCATTTTGAACCTCTAGTAATGTCGTTGTTATACTCTTGACAGTTTGGAAGATATACAACTAGGGTCTCAGTGTGAGGTATATCTGCCTCTTCCACAACCTTTGGTGCTATGCTCCTGGTCTCACTTTTTATCCATTCAACAGTATTTTTGTCTGAACACACTAGTTGTAGCCATCCAGGCCTGTAGTGTGAACTGAGGAAGCTGGGTCTTAACCCTTCGCTTCTGCCCAGTTTTACGGCTTCGTCCATGATGGATTCCTGTATGGCTCCAAGCTGTTCCACTGACAGGATCTCCTCTGGAAAATTTGACTGGATGATGCCAACTCTAATGCCTCCAGCCGCCTGGCTGTATGTGGGTCTAGAGGGGTGGGGTTTTGTAGCCGTTGTCGTATTCGACTTTGCAAGCCCCTTAGTTTTTTTTACCCGTAGGTGTATTCTCTTCTGAACGGACTCTTTTTGATCCTTTCCCAGAAGGTTTTTCTTTTTGGTCTTTGGGCTCGATGGGTTTTAGAGCTTTTATTCTTCTTAATCTCCTGGTAATGCTAACATGATTAGCGAAACGCGCGCCTAGTGCAATAATTCTGTTTCGGTATTGTGGATAAAAAAACTCTGTTTTAGTGCATTTTGCCGAAGGTTCCAAGCCCCAACCTAGCTAATAGATCTGATTGTTCCCGGGTTCCAAATCGTTTCCCAATTTCTTTCTCCTCTAATACACCTTTTAAAGATATTGTTATTGGGAGATTTACTTTCAAGGAAGACAGGCTTTATACAGCATAGTTAACTAAAGTTACAACCATGCTCACTGTGATATTTTTTTGGCCCGACGCGGTCAACTTTTCTAATGTTTCTAGAAGCTGGATTATTTGTTTTAAAAGTTCCACGTCATTAGCAATTAGCATAGGTGGAGAATTTGTAATGTCTTTATAATTTGGCATTATTGTTCTTACCCAGTAACAAATACCTCAGCGGAAAACATTTTTTTTGCAACCCAGACAGAAATAAATTGGAAACTTCAATAAAAGAATAGTATATTTCATTACCAGTCCGGAAACTAGGCTTTTCCGGTGCGCGCACGACAGTTTCTGGTGTGAGGCGTAGCCGAACACCGGAAGTCGTGCAAGCACAGGAAAAGCTGTTTCTGGACGTGTAATGAACGATATTTTTCATAATATCTCCCTGAAATCAAGACATAAACATAAAATTATTATAATTTTACGTATCCAAAATCATGTCATATGTATCGTGGTCATAATACATTTTGTATTCAAATGAAAGCAAACGTCAAACTTGCAAGACAAGCAAGACAGGTATTTATCTAATATTCATCAAGCGTTGCTATGGAAATGTGTTTGTATGCTATGTTGTAATTGAATAGGCAGCTAATTTTAAAGTATTTGTGACAAGTAATGCCAGAATAAATAAAATAATTTTACTTAAAATTAGACTATTGACGCTAAAATATATTAGATTAATCTTGTAGACTGCATCGTTGTATAATTTTCACCCAATTTATTATACTTTATGCTTATTCTGTGACTAAATAACTGCAAATTTAGCATTTAAAATCAGGGAGCGGGAAAACTTTTCCCGCTCCCTAATTAGAGGCCGGGATAATTTTTCCCGTGCCCAGACCGAAAAGACTTACTTTCTTTGCTCTACAGAGACGTCGAAAATGATAGTTTTCAGAGAGGTATTATGAAAAACAATGTTCGGGATTCAGGGAATTACGATTATTACGAATTACCAACATTATACATATTACAGTTTTAAGAATTATCGATTATCAATAATTATGTCATCAATGTCAATTGTCGAAGGATAATGAAGATGTTGCCAACTCAAGTTTTCGGTGAAATCCCTGCTATCTGTTGGTTTTGTTTAAGTAGCACTATATTGGAGTATGCCACTAAAAATATTAATATTTACTGGCCATGATGAATAAATACCAACAATATCCACATCAAAAAACCACATAGAAAATAACAAACATGCACAGAGCAGGCCTGGCAGACGCAGAGATGTGCCCCTTCCATTTACTCGTCAATTACCGGGAAATTACGGAATTTATAAGAATGAAATTGCTAGAAGAATAAGTCTTAGCTGTGCAGCTTTTGGCAAACCCGGATTCATTCTTAACTCCTGTAACACCCCCATAAATCTGAAAAGGAAAATAGCTCTAGATCTAGTAGTGTGGATGTGCAAAATTTTATTTACGGTGTGCAAAATGTGTGCAAAATGACGGTTTATTTATTTTAAAAAATTGTTTAATGTGTGGGGCGAACTTGACCGACTCCATAAATGTTTGTGTCTCCGCCTAGATACCAGAAAACCATGCCAGGAATCTTTTGAAAAAACTTTTGAAGAAGTAGGTACAGAGTCTGAAATTTAGATAGATACTAACCCAAACTAACCCAATATATTTTTTTTGAATTAATTTATAAGACGCAAAGATGAAGCGCGATGAAATAGATCGAACAGTGTAATTTAACCTTAAGAAAGGTCCGCAGGACCTATAGCGCTCCTAACCTTGTTAAGCTAAGAGGCGCGCCTAACCGAATATTATTTATTCCCGATTTAGAAATTTTATAAAATATCAGCTGTGGATGGCTTTTAACAACAACGATGGAAATAATTCTGTTACGGAATACCATTGTACCTAAAAATCGGGAGAGCGTACGTTAGCCAGCCTCATGTAACCAGTTTTCTCTGGTATGCAGGATATTCCCGACGCCGACGTAACGAAAATATTAGGTATTTCTCTGGAAGGTTACGGGATGTATCAGTAAAAGTTACTGGATTCCGGCGTAAAATAGTCAATTTTAACGCCTTCTACTGGCTAAACCAGTCATACGATTAAGATAAAATTTTACAAATGATTTAAGAGTTAAACTGAGGGCACATTTCGTGCGCGCCTGGGGTACATAGCTGAACTTTAAGGATCACGCCCTATATTATGTAATATCATCATTTTAACATGGGAGGTCGCAAATGTATCATTAGTTGTAAAAATACATACAAAATACGGTGCGTGCTTAATATTATGAGATATATGAAATACAATTGTTTTTTATGTTCTATATTTTGAAATTACTTGCCACTACTTTAATGTTTAAAGTAAAATTTTACCCCGAAAGCTCTCATAAAATCGGTAAACCCCCTGCTCATCGCTTGAAAAAATTCGACATCCAAACATATAGTGCGCCAAGCGAGTGAACCTTAACAACGACTGAAGGGGGTAGAGGACTAGCACGCAAAAAATCTTGCCTTCCCATAGGCGCACGAGGTTATTCTTACCATATTATGATTGATAATATTGATTAGTTTAAGACGTTAAAATTAATTACAGTTTTTTTTATATTACAGTTTTATAGTACAAAATATGTCATATAATAATATCTCATTTTTATAATAAGGATAGTATTCTATGATATTATTTGTTGTATGTATTACATAAATATGTTGTAGTAATAAGTAGAGTTCGTTTCCCGAAGGTTTTGTATTGACGTCATTGATGACGTCGCTTAATTTGAAAAAAAAAACGGTTTATCGTAGCTAATTTTTGTATTAAAAGTTAGGCAATATTGAAGCAAGTATGTTCCAAAACGCTCTTTATAGAACGTTCGGAATTGTTTTGTAATAAAAATTTGAATTTAGAGAGTTCAGTTAAGAGAGTTATCCGAAATATATAAAAATTAGTTAACCGCGTATAATAATCACCAAATGCAAGAAAAATATAAGAAAGGTTAAAAATCTTCAAAGATATCATCAAATTAAGGGTCTGATGATATATAGGTTGTGTCGATTTTGCAAATTTCCTTTTTTTCGCTAGAAAAGGGGTGTCCTATAGAGTAGCTTAAGCCAAAAAAATCGGAGGATTCGCCACATTTGAGCCGAAAAAATATCCGCGTTTTGAGCCTAAATTGTCCTAGAAGGGCAAACTTCCACTACCACTTTCCCAGGTGTAACGTGAAAATATTGAAATTGTAACGTGAAAATAATGAAATTTTAGTAACCGACACCGGGGGCCTGGCACAGTGTTTCCAAAAGTTGCACATTTTCTTATGGAGAATAATAGTGTTGTTTACTATTTAAGTATATTTAATATTCCACTTCACGCATAACCCTCCGCACGCTTCGGGGGCGCAACCAAACAAAACTAACTCAAACTAACCCAAGGCATGCCGGAAATAAAAAAAGATTGAAATTTGTCAGTCGAAAATGCAAATATTTTTTAGTTTGTTTTCCCTCATTTGGGAATGTCTTGGGTTAGGTTTGTTTGGTTACGCCCCCGGAGCGCGCGGAGGGCCATGTATGAAGTGAAATATTTGAGGAATATATAAATACAAAGGAATAGTGTAATCGAACGAGTGTCTCTTTTATTCCGATGAATGAATGCAAATGCACATTGAACAATCATCCAAGCAGCCACGTTTACTATTCGGCGGGCAATGATATCATTATGGCAGGATCGACCATCCCTTCATCTTCATTCAATCGGACTACTGGGGGCTCGGTCAACAGCAATAAGTCCTGGCATGACCACGTTGCTAACGTCGCAAAATCAGCCTCCCAGAAGCTTGGTACGCTATTTCGTAACAAAAAATGTATACACCGCAGCAGTTGCTCTTGCTTCACAAAGCGCAAATAAGACCGTGCTTAGAATATTGCTCACACATCTGGGGTGCCACGCCAGAGCACATCTAAAGCTACTGGATTCCGTTCGGAAGAGAGTTGTGCGTCTCGTCGGTGACCCGGAGTTGACTCGGATTCTGGATAGTTTGAAACACCGCAAACATGTGACCGAGAAATCCCTGTTTTACAGATAGTTTTACGGCAGATGTTCCCAGGATTTGGCCCGCCTTATCCCGCCCCTGACAACGCCTGTCAGACAGTCACGATATACGGGAAGAGCACACCGGTTCGTCGTACAACTGGAAACACCTAGAACATCGCTTCACAAGAAATCCTTTGTCTGGCGCACTGCATCACTGTGGAACTCACTCCCAGGACGCATATTCGGATGTAACAAGCAACATGTCCATTCGACTATGCCGAACGTTTCTTCATATGTGACGTGCACGATAGCATTTAGTCGGATGTCGTGACTGTTACATAGAATCAACAAATAAGTCTTCAATTATGTCAACACTTCATGCATGGCCCTCCACTCGCTTCGCTCTCTATACGGGGGCTCAACAAATAGAAACTAACCAGATGCTAACCAAAGCTAACCCAAAATTTTTATTTTATTTTTTTTATTTTGGGTTAGTTTTGGTTAGCACTTGGTTAATTTCTGTCTATTGAGCCCCCGTAGCGAGCGAAGCGAGCGGAGGGCCATGCATGAAGTGTTAAAATAATTGAAGACATATTTGTTGATTCTATGTAACAGTCACGACATCTGACTAAATGCTGTCGTGTACGTCACATATGAAGAAACGATCGGCATTGCCGAATGGACATCTTGCCTGTTACACGCGAATATGCTCCCAGGACATCTGTTCCCCAAACTAACCATTCAAGAACACACACCGCTCGTCGAGCAATATAGGATGTGCTACTGCCATAAAAAATCATTCACCTAAATAAAAAAAGAGTAGAGACACTTATAGCACAGCTTATTCACTACCAGCTAGTCAACTCTATCGAAATCGGAAAGTTGGAATGTGGGGCACTGCGCCCTGAGCGGTTCAGTTCCACAGTTGAATTTAAAATGAATTTTCGCTTCAAAATACATGACAAATTCGTCCGAAGCCTCGGCTATCGCCCTGAGAGGTTCGGAAATTTCGGATTTTTATACAATTGTGCGTTTTAAAATAGTTTTTAAACGGATTTTAGACGTTTTTAGACGGATTTTTAAATTATTTTACACACTAGTGCGTAAAATATAATATTTTACGCATTGCCCTAAATGTCAAAAAATATTTCAGATTTACTTTACGCACTACACATTAAAAAACCTATTTTACGAATCTTAGAGAGTGCGTAAAGTGAGTACTTTACGCACGGTAGCAGAAAAAGCATATTTTAAATTAAACGAACTGTCAAAAGTATTATTCAGATGGCCAGGCTTTTAAAACAATATTAAGTCATGACCCTCTTCTAAAATATGCAAAACTTGGTTATTGACTTTCCCAAATCAAAGGATGCCGCCGCAAGATGACTAGCTGGTAGTGAATAAGCTGCGCTTATAGCGCACCATTTTTCTAATAAATTTTGCTAACGAAACTACAGTAAACGCCTGGCAACAGTGTGCCTTCTTAAAAATCTTTGTTTTGGCTATTGTGACAGTTGACAGTAAAAAGAAGGATGGATATTTACAAGTAAAATTTAATTTTGTTTAATGGGGCTATGGCTATGAGTCGTTTTAAATTAGGACCGGAACAAAATGGAGGTCTCTCGTTCGATGCAAATGTATCCTAGTTAATATTTTCACCCGACAATTGATTTTCAGATGTGTTTTATCTATATTTCTACCGCTTTTGTGAAGTGGTGCTGAAATTTTGTGTCAAAACTCGAACTTTGATGGCATTTTTTCGGTTCAAATGTAGCGGATCTTCCGACTTTTTGGCTTAAACTACTATATAGGACACCCCCTTTCTAGTGAAAAAAGAGAATTTGCAAAATCGACAAAACCTATATATCACCAGACCCTACAAGCCAAATAATATAAATAACCACACAGTTCGGCATCGGCAATTTCCACGCCAATGGCTAAAGCAAGTCGCTGCCGAAATTTTAAAATATGTAAAAAAAATAGGTGTTGGTCTAGGGTCAAAGTGTATTAAATATATCCTGCGACCAATCACGAAACTGCCTCCTCGCTAAAAATCAAGTAAACGTCGCACTGTTGCCTATTGTCGCGTATTTTAAATAGCTTGAAGGCGAATAAAATATAAACATTATAAATATTATAGTATACTTATTCCGTATTCCGTATTTCCCTGCGTAAATAAAATAGTAAATAATAGAAGACACTAGTATTAAGAAAATAACAAAATTAAGTATTCAAGTAGGAAATATAAATATGTAAATTCACTATAGGAAACTAGACAGAAAATAAATTAGGATTATTGGGAAAAAAATGTGGCAGCATCTAAATATGCGAGGACATTTTTTGTCCGCATTCTTTCCGTCCAGGTTCTTTTATTTGGCAAACAGTAGAAGCGTTTAGAGAGTTTTTCTTGGAGAAATTCTTTATCGAGCTGTCATCTCAGTTTTTTCGATCCTCGATGACCCAAAGTGACCCCTTATCGTAATTGATATGTATAAAAATAAAAATGCTATTGGGTTCGCCGAATCAGTTAACGTATCTTGCACAAGCTGCAGGACAAGGTACAGAAAGGTCGATATAATCGTACTGTTAAGACTTATTTAGACATTTTAAATAAAAATATCATTCAATATAAAAATTATTTTGTGCTTTGTATATAGTCGATGTTTGGATTATTTTCATAGTAAAGGAACTGTTTAAAAACTAGAACTTTTGAATTTGTAATACAGACACCATTTTGTAGAAACTTGTGAACGTATCAAAATCAGTATTTCCAGTGATAAGACTTTTTATTTGAATGAATGCTTCACATCACTATTGTTTCTCAGAGCTGGCATCTGTGCTGCAATATTCTTTCACGTATATTTGCTCTTTAAAAGACATGGATTTTTAATGTTATTATTTTATATAAATATTTGTAAACTGATACGCTCCTGCTTGCTCCAAGGAGGAAACTAAGCTTTATATAATATCAACATTCGTTGAGTAATTTGTAATCGTTACTTTTTATGCAAAGTAACGTGTATTTTACACCCAGCTCAAGATAAACTTACATAATAATATATTATACACTCCCTAGTCTTGTGTCCATTTAAGAATACTGAACTATATAACAAATAATGTATAATAATTCCTAAAATGGGCCAAGGCGGACCTGGCTGATGATGACTGACTCTCATGTCAATCGATAAATCTACGACGTAGGAAAATGTATAGCAGCATTATATTCTGCCGACCCACAAACAAACGTTATTGGGGTAGGTCAATATCAGAAAACATGCCGGATGTATCCTCGGAACTCTGTAATTTTACTATTATGTCTTCATAGGGCAAGGACGAGTGTTTATTTTTACAGTTTTGATTAAATTAGATACTATTAAATTTGGTGGGAGGGTAGAAATTATATTATTTGTAAATCGTAAGCTGAGGAGAAACCACGCATGCCAGGGTGTTGTTATTATAATAAGGGAGCATTACTTGAAGAAGTTCAAAATTTCAAAACTTGGTGGATATGTGTATAATTTTTGTATCCGTTGAACGAAAATGGGGGAACTATCTACATCTTTCTGTATCCATTAATACTAATTGGTATACATGATATTTACATGGCTATTTTAATTCTTGGTCTTGGAGGTTTTAAATTGGGGATGTTTTAGTTCGTGATTCCGTTCCTGTTGATGTTGTTCATATAGCCCAAACTAACCAAAACTATCCCCAATATCGGTGGTGAATGTACAAGGTGTCCTTTTTTGTAAAGTATCTCCCTGATTAGTAAAGACGGAAGGATGATATTTTCGGTACACTAGCAGAATAATTCTCATATCCCTAAGGGTCAGTTTTTTACGTGCCTGTTAGTATTACCAAGAGGATAATCTGCGTGATAATCATTGTTGTCACAATTGTTTCCTTGGAAATTATCTTGTTGGTAAAGATAACAATGACATAAAAAACTGGGCCTCAGGGTGAAATAAAAAATTGTCTAAATTTTCATGGACCCCTCGTATCGCAGTTATCTTATTACTTATCGAAATTGTAAACATGCATTCTGATAGAGGATTTTACGTAGAATACAGTGGCGCAGCCACTTGTTTTCTAGGTGCCCCATGTTTTCGAAAGTTGTTGTTTTTTTTTTAATTTGCAATATTTTGTTGCTCAAGCTTTTCAGATAATATGTGATTTCTAAAAGATATTTTATTAATAAACTTATATTATATTAGATCAAAAACCCATTAAAAGGCCCAATTTCACATCCTGAAAAATTTTCCATATATTTTCAGAACGTCGCCGTCGGTCGGTGGCTTCGTACAAAGCTGGAGTATATTCTGGAAGCCGTCCCAACTTGTAACTACGTGATTATCATCTTTGTGTGGAAGTCTGGCTGTATGAGACATTCAGTGACGCCGAGCTATATGGATAATTATAAGGTCTACAGAGGGGATCGTTCTTCGCAGATTAGTGATCACTCTAAGAGGGACGAAGTCTTAAGTGTAGTAGATAGAAGTGTCAATAGCAGAAAACCTGAAGTTGATGACAACGTTGAGGATATCTTTGTGCTCATCGAAGAGGGAAAGATAACACTTCTGTTGGCTGACTCATATTTTCCTCCACGTTCACCCGCAATATCATCGCTATACATATCATTTTGTGAAAATGTTGACCATTTCTCCGATAGCTGCCCCAAGCGGGGATAGACATTTTTGGGGACTTTAATCTTCCTCACTCAGTTGATGTTTCAGGGGAATCATTAGAAGTGATATCCAACATGTGTACATTGCACAATTTATTTCCGCTAATTTCTGTGACGAATGTCTTAATTCCCCTCTAGACTTGGTACTCTTTCAGGGCTGTGCTTGCCTGGTTCGGGAAGCTGATGAATGCATCTTGCCTCTGGATGTATATACCACCCACCTTCATTGGATATTTCGGTGCCACTGCCCTCAGTTTGGAAGAGCATTTCTTATTTAAATAATGGCTGCCACAGAGATTTCAAATTTGCTGATTTAAAGTGGTTGAGGGGCGTTCGCTGAGATGCTGTCCTTGCGGGGGCCAGTCTGGATGACATGATGAATGTTTTTATGATATTGTCTATTCAGCAGTTAACTTGTATGTTCCGGCGGATGGCGTCGATTAAGTTCCTTAGATGGTATTCTCCTGAAAGGAAAGCTGATGAGCATTATAAAAAAATCTGGTCTTGATTATCATGAATTTCCTATATTAGGGTCTCTCTGCGCAAGAATCTCATAATCGTAGCATTCACACGAAAATCTTTGAAAAAAAAACCTAAACTGGCCAGACATTTTTAAAACTACATAAATTCTAAGCTGCTGACTTCCATTACAATAGAAAAGTAGCTCCTCAGGTATGTAAATACCAAACATGCTTGTTGATTATTTTTCTGGGGTTCATAGCACCAAACAATGCCTAAATGTTAACATAAACAGTTCGGACTTTTCTAATATTTATTACACAATATAATATTCATATTATGTCGTATGTATATACACATTTACATTCCTTGGAACCACATAGGTAGGGTTGCCAGACGTCCCGTATTTCCGGGGACGTCCCGTATTTTTGCCACAAATTTAATTGTCCCGCCGGGACATCTGACCCGTATTTTGACAATGTACTACAAAAATGACATCAATAAAAAAATACGACTCTTTTTGTTTTTGCTATACGTATACAATGTAATTTGTAGTTTTGGGTTCGATTAAAACTTCAAATCAAATTGTTGGCTCGAATTTGAGTCTATCTATGGGGAACTCGAAAACCGTAAGATAGAGTATCGGTCAAATTAAGGCAAAATTGCGCACTTAGGTGCCTAACAATATGTCGTTTAGAAAGCTTTAAAATTCCGAGTATTTCCGGAGATATTCGAAAAAAAAAAACGAAATATTGAGAATAATTGTTTTCTTTTTTTCCTGAGCTTATTTAAAAACGGATTTCAAATTGGATTGCACTTTTGCTTGCCACTTTCCTCGCTCTATCCAATGGTGGTATCTAGTTTGGTATCCGATGTTTCGTCTTCAAGAATCTGGCTTGGATAAAGCGGAAAAGTGGCAATGCAAAAGTACAATTCAATTTGAAATCCGTTTTTAAATAAGCTCAGGAAAAAAATAAAACGATTTTTCAATACTTCGGTTTTTTTTTCGGATATCTCTGGAAATACTCGAAATTTAAAAACTTTCTAAACGGCGTATTGTTATTTGTTAGGCACCTAAATTTGCAATTTTGACCTAATTTGACACGGTTCAACGGTTCTCAAATTCCCCATACATAGACTCGAATTCGAGCTCATTTGTCCCGGGTAAATCAGCAAAATCCCGTATTTTTGATCGTTTGTCCCTTAATGTGCAAAAAAGAAACTGGCAACCCTACACATAGGGGTCAAGGTCCCGATAGCTGGTATGCCGCCATCTCTTATCAGATATTGTAATTTTGTCATGATTCGCCCACTACATATTATATTCTACTTATCTCTGACGCTGAAACTGATTCCGGAATTTTGGAAGACGAGTCTCCACTCCGATAGGCAAGTCGTAGATTATGTCATATGTCAATTTTCTGTCGGACGCCATGTAAGGTGGATAGCAGATGCATTCGGAAAGATTTGACAGGGTCAATCACTCACTTTTGGAATCTAAGTTAAAGGCGATGGGTGTTGGCGGCTCTGTGCTCGGCTGGATAGAGAGCTGGTTAACTGATCGATCAAAGATTGTTCGATTTAATAACTTTAAATCAATGAATATACCTGTGCCCTTTGGAGTTTCTCAAGGATCTTACTTGGGACCACTTTTCTTCACACTGTTTATTGATAATCTGGGCTCTTGTTTTGAGCACAGGCAAATACTTTTATTTGCAGAATACTTGAAAATTTGCATGGTAGTGCAGTCCTCTTATAATTGTTTAAGACTTCAATTCGATTTGGACCGTCTGGTGACCTGGTGTGGCATAAATGGTATGGATTTAAATACTTCCAAGTATGACTCTATCATATTCATTCCATATTGCATTGGTGATCTAGACTTTCAAGTGTCTCTGAAATGAGAGATTTTGGCAAACTCTCATTTGTTGCTCATATAGAACGAGAAATATCAAAGTCTCTTCAATTATTTGGGTTTGTGAAAATGGAGCCCGTGATTTTTCAAATGTTATAGCTATAAATAGGTTTTATTATGCGATAATAAGACCCTACCTTGAATATTCTTCTTGGGTATGGAATCCTTTTGACGATGTAGATAATCTCAATATCGTGAGAGTGCAACATAACTTTTAAAAATTCATTGGCTACAAATACATTATTCCTGATCTAACCTGCTCTCAGACCGCTGCGCCGAAATGTTAGAAACCTTAAAATGCTATATTTATAATATCTAAACCATGGTATAGGAAAAACGGTTCAAGAGCGGTCAGTGCTAAAAATGGCGCCTACCGCAAATGGCGCCGAGATCCTACAGTCGAAAATCGAAATATATTCATCACGACTAGAAACCAGTTTAAGCGGACCATTGACGATAGCAAGGAGGGATATAACGAGCAGATCAAGAACAACCTTCTCAAATCCTAACAGATTAAGATCATTTTGGTGCCAAAGCTGTTAATCAGGGTTTGCTCAAATACCTACGTCAATCCCACCACTGACCAAAGATGATGGCTCATTAGCGGAAAAGGCCAAAGAAAATGTGAACATTCTTGCCGAAATGTTTGCATCAGCACCTTAGATCCTCAAGGAAAAACTCCCCCCCAACTCTCCCGAGAGTGAATTCCTGAATGCCAGGTCTGGTATTTCGCCAACGCGAAGTGAATCGAATACTCAAAAGCCTAGACACTAACAAGGCCACAGGACCGGATGGCGTTCCCGCAATAGTGGTTAAGAAATGTGTTGCTGAACTAACAGCTCCACTATGCAGGTTTTTCTCTCTATCATACAGAACTGCATGCTTTCCTTCTAGGTGGAAATGCGCTCAGGTGCAACCACTCCCGAAGAAAGGAAAACAACGATTCCAAATAACTACCGTCCAATTGCCTTAGTTCCAATCATATCCAAGGTCATAGAGAAACTGATCAACGAACAATTTTTTTAATATCTCGAATTGGCAGGAATCATAAGCGATCGTCAGTATGGCTTCTGCGAGCACAGATTAACGGGAGATCTTCTGACTTACGTGGCCTACCTGTGGACCAAAGCCATCGAGAGGTACGGCGAATCTCGTGCAGTGACTCGACATATCCAAAGCATTTGATAGGGTGTGGCATGACGGGTTGTTAAGCAAACTGACAGCATACGGACTACCACCAGCACTGCTTCTATGACTTCAATTTCTTAAGGGGTCGAAGCAACCGAGTTGGTATTGATGGACATCTCTCGGAGGAATTTAAAATCAATGCCGGAGTTCCTCAATGGTGTATATTATATCACACACTATTCCTGCTCTATATCAACGATCTCTTAGACAGAATAAACAATTCTATTTGCAGCTTTGCAAACGACAGTACTCTTATATCCTCATTCATGTCGCGGACTCCAAGGATCGCTGCTCGTTCCAACGTGAGCGAGAAAATCAGAGTGCTGCCATCAACGAGGATATGAACGCCATCGTGGAATGGGGTGAGGAAAACAGTGCCCAGTTTAACGCAGGAAAGACTCAGCAGCTGTCTTCTCAAAAAAGCAAACACCGCAGGACCTGACTTATCAACGACAGCTCTTACTGCTCTATAAGGCCCAGATAAGACCATCTCTGGAATACTGTTCCCATGTGTATAACCCAAACTAACCCAAACACTTGCTCAAGATATTGGACTCCATACAGAGAGAGCAGTCCGTCCTGTGGATGACCCAGAGTTTACTAAATACCTTGATAGCCTTGAACCTCGAAGAAAAGTGGCGAACCTATCTCTTTACTATCGATACTACTACGGAAGGTGTTCGAACGAGCTGGCACTTATGATTCCGCCCAGAGTTGTGTCAAACAGAAACACCCGTCAGACGCAAGCTGCTCACCAATAAACGATTCAGTTGCGAACACCTAGGACCTCGCTGTTATCGGACTTCTTTGTCTGGAAGACCGCCTCGCCTTGGAATGGACTTCCGAGTGACGTCTTTCTCGAAAACTAAAACCGCTAGCCCTTCAAATCCAACGTCCACCGTCTTCTCCGCACACGCACCGCTCGTTGAGTGGTATAGGATTTTCCTTTTTTGTGTGTGCCGAACATAAAAAAAACTTACACAGTAAATACCAATGGCCATCATTGGTTGCATGTGCCCTCAAGGAATACTCGTTCTCCTAGCAATTATGGACAAAATTGCTATTTATCAGCCTGCACACTGGCAAACAGGTATCCCTGAGTGGATTTTTTCGCACACGGAACTACACAAGCTTTGAAGCATTGATCTTGGCGTCATGAATTGTCTTAATTTTGTAATTTTCAATTATGTGATTTCTCTCTTAAACTAATTTTCCTTCTTAAATAGTTTGTCGAATTATATATAATTGCTTTATTAATGTTTGATGTAATTTGTTAAATTTATTTGTTACGTTTGTTAGATTGATGAAGTACATGTTTGTCTTACGATGATTGTAATTTAATATGAAATTTAGCTATGTCGGTTAATAAATAAATAAATAAAAACGAACAAAATTCAACTTTTAAAAAATATGTGCCCGGCCACTGACCAAATGGCAAAGATTTTTTTTAAATTGTTATATAATTTATACTTTAGTATTTGTAAAACTTTGTAAAAATACTTATCGGCTATATGCTTCAATACTTTCAAAAAATACGATATCATTGATTGTTTTATAAAATGCCATGAGAATGATGAGAAGGCATCTGAGCTGTATTGAAATATTAATTTGATAATTGATACGACGCCTCACACTGAGTTTTAATTTAATATACTATGGATACCTGAATAATTCATATAAGGTGAAATTGGGCAAGTGGGAATCTAGGGTAAGTGGGTATTTATGTCAGAATTTGAATATTGAATATTGAAAAGTATATTGGTGAACATGTTTCCACAGAAAAATGTTCTGCAGGAATTTATCGATATATATTTTATTGTTTAATAATATTTCAAAGCAGTTTTAGCTAATTATTTTGGATTTGGTAATGTTAAAGCTATACTGACATTTTCAAGTTGCGTCTAATTTTTTGATATCAAGTGGAGTGAGAGCCATTTGGGGAAAGTAGGGCTTAATCTAGCAACAGAATCATCATGTAGGACAAACATTAATTGAAAAATATAGAAACTGCAAGGCAAGATCCTGTTAATGAAGAAAAATTAAACAAAACTGTGAGGTTATAAGATTAATAATATTGATGAATATCCTGCCAAGTGAAATGCGCATCACTCACCACCAGTGATGTTGCAAATCCTCCTACCAGTAGAGCTGAATCAGTAACAGAGATTCAGATAGTAGGATGATACAAAATTACAATCTGTATCTCAACCAATGGCGAGTAGATTGGCTGAAGAGGCAGAAGTCATCATTTCGAACGAAGTTTTCAAAAGAATATCTGAAACTGAAGATAAAATATTTGGAAAATCCCGGAAACCAAGAAGAACATCATTAAGATAAATGCTATTAAATTAAAAAACATATTTGATGGCTAATTTCAAAGTGAATTTAAAGGATATTAGATATTTGCACACAAAAAGAACAAGAAGCACTTTGTTGGATAAGTAAATAATCGTTAAAGGTATAGTAGTAAACTTAACTAGGAAAAAATACATATTCTACAGGCCAATTGGACAAGGAATCTATGATGGCAATAAGCATGCTGCTGCCCGAATCAAACTCTGATAGCAAAACAGGGAACTCAGCTTTTTTGTTGAATTTAGAGCGCTTGTAGGTATTAGGTAGACCATGGCTAATTAGAAAAACAAAATAATAATATGATGAAGAATAATGAAGAATAATGAGTTGCAAATAATAATACAGAAATATAAATTTAAACCATACAAAGTTAAGATTGTTGTTTTACAAAGTTAAGATTGTTGTTTGCAATTTGCTTCCTCGTGAAGTAGAAATGAGAAGGGTACCAAAAAAAATACAGGTAGATACAAATTTAGGTAGAAAAGTGAATGGGTCTGATGAGTCTTATATTAGTAGTGCTGATGGTATTTTTAGCCGACATAATAACGAGCGCTGGTCGCGGTATAATCAGCACGTATTATTTGAACGCTAATGACAGGGCAGATTTGGCTTTAGTTTTATTTTGGGAACCAAAGTAAAATTCCTTAACATCAAATAGGTACTGGGAAATGACTTACTTTTGCAAGGCCAAGAGACGATGGGGCTAAACGATTTATATTTCGAGCAGGATAGAAGCTTAGTCCACTTTCCGGAACGTTGGATCGGGACAAATGGACCAGCATGTTGGCCGCCTAGATTTTTATTGCTTTCTGTTGGGATATTTAGAAAATAAAATGTACTTTTCAAAACATGCCATCGCACAAAATTGCTTAAGGTCATACATCGAAAAAGATTTATTTCGAAAAAACACGAACATCTAGAAAAAAACTAGTTACGACACTGGCTTCTACGTAAAAGATTCTATAGAAGTGCCTTCCTACCTTTTTCTATAAGTTTAGTGATAAACACGGCCAACTTCAATTACTGTCCACGAAGTGATCTGCGGAGCCCTTTTGCGATATGTTTTCCGTCTCTCATTATACCTACTTTCTCTTTGGAATTGTACTTAGGTCCTACAGACAAAAACGTAAGGGAAAGTACATGCACGCATACTTTTCAAAGTTTGAGACCCACAAGGTTTATTGAGTGTCAGCACCACTGAGTTTTTTTTAAGTCACAATGGAGTAATTTAATTAATATTTTAAGTAGAATTTAATTGTAAAGGAATTTATTAGTGCCAATAATGGAATAAAGATAAACACCAATTCTCGGAAAACTGCCTTTTTCTGGTCCTAGCCCCCATAACGAACTAAAGCTTTTATTATAGGATCGTTGGACGAATCTTTACTTAGCATACGTCATACTTTTTTTTATTTATTTATAGGAGGTGCTTCAAACCAAAAGTTATCAATTACAAATTGGTTTTTCAAGTTCGGCATTTGAGGACCTCGTAGAAAAATGTATACAAAATCATTTTGTATCTTATTTTTATTTAGCTATGAGTCGCTAGTGATTTTTGAAATTGGTTTAAATTTATTTATTATTTGACATCATGCTTGGTAGGGATTTACAAGATGTAAAAGTGTAACAAAGTTATGTCTACCTTTGAAGACTGCTCGAGGTCTGATTTTTATTTTCGGGATTTTGGCAAAAAGCAAAGTTTAACTTTAATTACCTACCAATGACTTTTAAAACAATATATTTAAACGGCGCCTATGTATATTATATAAATGCATTTGATTTTGAGGCGTTTTTGCATTTAGGATTTTGTTTGGTAAGTAAACAAATTAAAACACATCTGATAAATATGGGCTGCAATAAAGAAAAAATCGGATATTGGTTCAAACTAATCTATCATTAATCACTGTAGGATAAATTTATTGATAGAAAATCGCCAACTGAAATTGCCGTCAACCAGTATCTGCAAATATAATGAGGACCCATGCCAGTAATCTATTTTTACGTTCGAAATCTCGAAAACAAATGTGTCCATCTTTTGTGGACAATTCTAGCCGTCGGACCAGTATAACCCTTTGTTCCCATGTCATGATCAAATATGTAGACGCTTCAGTTGGTAATGTCGCTAAGTTTCCCTATCGATCCCACCCCGTGTTATCCCACGTATAGTTTAGCCCACCGATCCCCTTTAACCCTGGGTTATTCGCCACGCATCGCGAGAACGCGAGTGTGGCCATTACCAATGGCGTACAAAAGGTAATTTGAAACCTATCAAAAAATTCATCCTGTAGATATTTTTGAAGTGGAAACTTCTTTAACACCGTTGGGTGTGATTTGAAACTCGATGAAACGGAAGAGAAAAAGCGACACTAAAATAGTAAAAATTAGTTCTCGTCCGATCAGTGAAGTGAATGAGTAATCGCTCAGTTTAGTTTTATGAAGATTTCACTTCTACCGCGTGTAAATGGCACAAATGATTTTTTTTGCATCTGTGAGAAGTTTCGAGTATAGGTATAGGTACTTAAAAAATGTGGTACCCGGACAATTCTGTATATCACAGATTAAATCTGTGTCTGTATATTATGTGGAGGTAGTGGTATTACAAGTGTACCACTTGTTCAAATAATTCCAGCCACGTGGGCAGCGAGCGGTTCACTTTGCCGTCATCTGTTACCCGATTGCAGTTTTAACTCGTTTTACGCACTTGACGAGGTTAGTATTCATCAGTGATATCAACCTATCGATTTATCTGTAGATCTACCGATTTTGGAACTGCGTTACCTACCAATATTTTCGAATATTAAGTACATGAGAAAATTTGCAAATAATTGAAACACAATCTCTCGAACACTTACCTCCCATCAATCAAATTACAAACGCCAGACTGTGAATGGCGCTTATTAATAAATTTTGGATCAATTCAGTTGTTCAGTGTTATTTTGACAAAAATTGAGAAAACTCGGCGCGATGAATCGTCAATGTTTAAAGCTGTAAGTGAGTTTGCTTTTGTGGAACGAATATTTTCACCCGTAACTTAATAAAAAGAAAACAAATAAATAAATTAAACATAGAATCAATAGTAGAATTATTATATACAAAAAAGATATATCGGTAATAGCGGTTGTTACGATTTTTTAATTAATAAAGGCTTAATATCAAATATGAGAAAACAAAATTTACATTCTTCTAGTGAAGGAAAGCAATTAAAAAGTGTACTTCAAACTTCAATACTGGATTTTTTTCTTATTTTGTTAAATCCTATCACCCCTTGAAATATCTGTATGACATTAATTAACACCCTGTATAAATATCATTTAGTAAGGATGGCAATTGAACATAATAGGATATTATCGATTCTCAAAAACTAAAACGGAGTTTTATTCACAATACCGAAACAGAATTATTGCACTCGACGCGTGTTTCGCTAACAATGTTAGCACCATCAGGAGATGATTAAAACTCATCTCCTGATGATGCTAACATGGTTAGCGAAACGCGCGTCGAGTGCGTATTGTGGATAAAACTCCGTTTTAGTGCATGTTGCCGAAGGTTCCAATCCCCAACATAGTGGATTCTCAAACAGTTTCCAAGGAATATAATAATTAAAGTTTTATTTATAATTCTAATTTTATATAGCTTACAAATTTCATGTTAAGACATAATAAGGACTACCTTTTTAAATAAATCTAAGATATAAATCTGTTAAGCTTGATATGTTAGGCGATTTTTTTTCGACCGCAGTTTGCGTTAAATTGGTTTTTTTTTTGTTAAAAACGACACTCTTTTTCGTATCGCAAATAGAAAAGTTGGAAGAGTGTCATGCTTAAATAAATGTCCTTGTACATTGTCTGCAGGACAAGGAAAGCTAGGAGTATAGAGCTATGTTGCGGCCAAGTGTGATTATGTTCAATAACCAAGCCAAGGGATTTCATATTCGCTAACTAAACCCAATTGAAGGGCACTGAAGTAAATACAGTTGGTTATATCTACGTTGAGAATTAATGTATTTCTTGCATAACCAGGTTGCTATCTCTGGATCAGTACTGTGACAAAGCGTGATAAGTTGCTTCTTGGCATCTTCAGCACACGCAGTTAAGGTGTCATTAGTATATACGGTCACCAAACCTTTTAAGAAATCAAGAAACACCACAGTGTTGTAGACTCGATAGATATATTGGTCTGAAATTGGCCATAGACTTCCTATTTAGGCTTTGGGAGAATCAGATCTATCAAGAAATGCAAGGCTTCAAGTAAACGATTATACATATTATTATGCTGCCTTAACGACTCACGTGTAAATAATAGATATTTACAATATTAGTGTTGTAAAGATTCATATTACAACACGAGATATTAAAGTTGTCAAACGAGGCGTCAGCCGAGTTTGATAAATCATCGAGGGTAGAGGGTGAATTTACAACAAGAATATTGTACAAAATTTGATCTACTTTCATCTATGAATAAAAATATTTGGCAAAAGACATTTTTAAAAATAAAAATGCACCTGTAAAAATGCACCTGCTATTTAGTTTACTAATCAAGTTTTTTATGTTACCTTTCGCATGGTTACTGTTTCGCATGGTTATTGTCGAAACTTTGTCAAACAAATCCAAAAATATAAAAAGCGCTTTTCAAAATCAGCGATTCTGATGGAAGTTTACCCTCTGATATAGAAGCAGCGGCAAACGAAGCGATCTCAAGTTTAGTTCCGACAAAATCCAAGGCGCGGTATGAGTTGGAGTACCAGAAGTTTGAAGATTGGTGCAAAGCTAACAAAATAAAGGAGGTGTCTGAGAAAATCCTTTTGGGTTATTTTTCCGGAAAGTAACGCTCCCAGAAACCATCTCCCCTATGGACTCACTACTCAATGTTGAGAACTATGATTTCAGTCAAGAAAAATCAAGATATAAGCAGATTTTCTCAACTAATGAAAAGAAGTTCAGAGGGTTACAAAGCCAAAAAGTCCAAAGTTTTTACAAAGGAAGACGTATGTAAGTTTCTTAGTACTGCAGATGATGAAACATATTTACTTATGATCCACTTCTTTCTAACATTTCAATTTTGTCCTTTGGACCACCTAATA
>MU188318.1:0-52385 GCA_016904865.1 Pissodes strobi
GCTTCGATAAATAAATGAAAATCTGAGAATAATCTCGATAATCCGAATTAATTGGGACCGAAGGTGGTTCGGATTATCGAATTGTTCGATTTATGTATAAAAAATTGCTCCTGTACAAAGTTGAAGTATGATTATGTATGTAGTATAATATGATGTATATATTAAATACAAGAAATAAAACACCTTTTCTGAATTCAATACCAATTTACCGACGAACATACTTAGATTTTGAGTTCGGTGGTTCAATCTTTAGTATTGTTTTGTTTTTTTTGGCATTCGGATTAGCGAACCGTTCGGATTACCGACGTTTGGATTATCTAGATTCTACTGTAATTTTAACTAACCGAGATAGGCTCAAAGTTCAATTGGACTTCGGAAAATAAATCGCGTTCAAGTTTATGAAATTTAGCCAATTCCGTCTAATATGAAAAAGGCCCAAGTTTGAATTCATGTACTGCTCAGTCACGTTAAACTACAATGCTATTTTCCATGCGTTTGAATATCGAATTTAGGTATCTGTGATAGGGAGCACTCGTGGCATTACTTATCAGCGAATTCAGCGTTGTATATATTTATTTTTGGTCTAGTTTTCAAACTTCTAAGAACAGTGCTTTTATGGTTAATATAAAGATTTTGTTAATAATCGATTAACGACGACAGCACTTAATCTTCCGAGTTGATCTCTAGTTTGCCGCCGCTCAAAGCATTATTTATTATTGGCGTACCTAGTTATAGCTATATGTATTTAAGTATGTTGTAGAGCGGCACTTGTGACAAATCATGATTTGAGCACCACTAGTAAACAATCGATTGAAGGTCTTTTATTTATGTTACTTGAACCTCCGCATAAGGAGTGATCTTTAAAGCAAGTTTACATTTTTAACTATTTTTTTCTCTAACGCTGGTTATATTGCATAATACTTCTCTTTGAACCTCGTTTAAGGTAACCATAAGGTAATCATTTCGGGTATTTGTTTGAGCAAAATAATTTAATTACTATTTGTAGTTTTTCTTATCTAGCAAGTAACTGAGTAAAATTTCTGGCTTGTAGCATAATAGTCGTATTATTAGGCGAAAGCGGTATAGAGTACTGAACACAATTTTAGTACCTTTCCTTTTTCATTTGACTGGAACAAACATCACCTTATTTTTCTATTGGATTTATTAAGTAATAAACCAACTTTCTATTTACTGTCTTATAAACTACCTGTGATATTTAATTATTTTATTACCTGTCTACCTACTGGATCTTCGTAGCAGCAAGCGTAAGTACTGTGCGTTTAGTTTTATTTTCGTTGATTTAGATGTGAAACGTTTTGACTTGATCGATTTACTAGATAACTACTGTCTTTTAGTATTTACTTTATCATTGATTTAATACTTAGTTTTTTTTTGTGTCTTACTTTTTAATTTTTAATATTGACTTTCATAATTGAATTAATACTTGGGTGTTTAATCAAGTAAATTTTGAATTTATTTAAATAATTTTCTTTTGGTTGTTGCGAAGCTTAGGCTAAAACGAGTACCATACTTCATCTTTGGGGTATTTCTTGCTTGTGACGTCTACAAATTCGTGGCGCCTTATAAACTAACCCACCCCTACTTTCTGGCATTAGAGCATCAATACTTGTAAATTCACTCAATTTCAATTTTAATTTTTTTTATTTAATTTTATTCACTCTCGGTCCCTTCTAAGCTGAGGTGAAGGTTAGAAGAAAGGGAAAACGCGTTACACTCTTCTGTGTGTTTTAACAGTTTCCAGCCTAATAAACTGGACGTTCTCTTTTTATCTATTTCTTTCCTTTGGAACTAAACTATGATAGAACAGTTGATATTCCTGGTGAATTCTGTAACCGACTTGGCCTGGTTTTTCATACCTTGATGCTCCTGGTACACAATAACATCTTCCGGTGACGTCACAGGACAGATTCCAGGGTCTCAGACATCTTCGGCATGACCCCCCAGGAAGCACGAAGGAATCCCAAGGTCATAAACCAGTGTACAAAAGCTATCAACAATATTCCGTTATAATTTTAATTTCCATTTAAGCTTTGTTAAAGGGAGATTAAAATATACTCATTGCTTGCTGGAATTTCCAATCATTTATTTTGGGAATAAACATCTTCTATATCCTAAGTATCTTATAAATTTTGTTTTAATAAATTAAATTAAGTATAACAGTATTTAATATTAAATTAATATTAGTTAATTCAAGGACATTTCCACGCTTCATTAATTTCGGAAATGCCTTAAGGGAAGCAAGTTGTTAGCCGTGTTTGCCTTTGAGGAGCAGGTATTTCTAAGCCGGGACTCGTTCGGCAAGTTTGTATTTCCTCTATGCGAGGTACGCCTTTTGTAGCAGCTAATAGTATCATGTTCATTAAAGCAGAACAGGAGACGCGTTTTCAATTTACCAGTGTATTATCTACGCACCCTCAACCCTCAACAGAGCAGCCATTCTCGTCGGGTAATAACCACTAAAAAGACATGTTTGTGGGGGTCTTATCCTGAAACTACCTACGAACCATTACGAACGTGCGTGTGCTCTCCTGATTTAATCTATTGTCACAAGTTTTGCATAATTACAAATTAGAACGTGGGGAGCAGATTGTTTCCTTGCAGAAATGGAACTCTTTAGTACGCGGTCCCGTGGAAGCTATATGAAAATTTCACGGTTTTCTAAAACAGAAACTTTTAGGCAGCAGCAACTCAAGCAATCAGGGTCACGTAAATTGAAAATAACCTTACATCAAACCATTGAATAATAAGTTTAAAAAACCGAATGATTGTGCACATTGTTATCACCTAGCCACTTTCATATCAAATCAGTAAAATTTAGTTGGTTGATATTTTCAAAAAGTTTTAATAACATATTAAAATTAACTGAAATATCATTAAAAATAGTTAAACAACAGTTTGTAAAGTTTAACGTATAGTTAACAAATTTTAGAATTATTTACAATTTTAACAGACTAGTTACTAGAAACATTAATTGTGTTACTCACATTTAAAATAAAAGCAGGCTTTTTAAATATTAAACTTGAAAAATATTACGTTAATATTCAGGACGAATTATAAACCACGCGAGCGATCAACGTAAGCGATTATGAACTCTAAAAGTGCAACGGTCAGCAAATTTTATTATGTTAATTTTGTCACTCAAAACCTGGTCAATCAGTTCCTTACAGCACACATGTGCGTAAAGTTCGGGGGTCCTAACCTGCAACCAAATAAAATGCAAATATGTTAAAGATTTGACCAATTATTATTGTTTTCACCAAAGTGTCTTCTTTACCATCTTCATAAACCCTCGAAACGCTAGCACAGGACACAGAGGGAGTATTGGGTCCATCCATATATAAGGGGAAATCTGAATTCTAGGCTGCTCATAGCAGCAAGAAAACTGTCTCAGATAGATAGAAAGATAGCGTTTTATCAAATATCGGAACACTGTTTCCTGGAATTGGCAAGGATGATTAGTCATTTCATAGAGAAGATGGAGGAGAACGAATATTGATTACTCTGAGAAAAATTTTATTTTATTTATCTGCAATTTCGTTGTAATAAATAACCAGTTTCAAACATGAACTAACTACGGCCTAGTTTCTGCACCAAAGGTTAGCCGTGATCCCGCACCTCACAATGCGGGATCGCGGCGGACTGTTGCGGGAACTAGCTGGCCCCAAGCCCGGCGAAGGAGGAGAGAACACACTGACACATATGCACACGCCCAAGCCACGGTGTAAGGCAACGTGCCAAAGGCTGATGGTCGTGGGGGCAATCACGATTGTAAACGTTCTCCTGGAGTGACCGGGGTTAACCTCCTTGTATCCAAAACCCCTTACCCATCAGCTGGAGCGGTGGCCAGTTGGGCAGACTGTTTTCTTCCCCGCATACTCGTGGGAACTAATATGCGTTCTAAAATCAAAAACAAATCAAAGCAAGTCGGGCTTTAGAGCCACCTCTTTAGAAGAGATTGGTAAATATTCTTGCCCTTGATAATACAGACATCTTATCTGCTTTACAAGATCTTAAAAATAAGGAAATTGCAGGGCCAGATGGCATTCCGTCATTTCTCCTGCGAGACTGCGCATCAGTGCTGGTGAAACCTATGCTCTTTATATTCAATCTTTCCATTTCCAGAGGTGTCTTTCCCGACCTATGGAAGTGCGGTAAAATCTGCCCAATCGACAAGAGTGGTAATAAGAGCCATATTGACAACTATCGCCCAATATCCATTTTGTTAAACTTTTCGAAGATCTTTGAGGTCTGTGTTTACAATAAACTATTCCATCAAGTAAAACATCTTATTTCTCCGAACCAACATGGTTTATTTCCATCCAGATCAACTGTTACCAATTTAACTTTCGTTTTAAACACCGCCTATCATGCCATAAATAATAAGCAGCAACTGGAGGTTGTGTACACGGACTTCTCGAAGGTTTTCGACAGATTATATCAGAGTATCTTGAATCTTAAACTTCAAAGGATGGGATTTCATTACAGTCTGTTATGCTTCTTCGCCTGCTACTTGGGAGGTAGAAGACAATTTGTCGAGTACAGTGGTTACAGGTCTGAAGTCTTCCTTGCATCTAGTGGTGCCCCTCAGGGTAGTGTTTTGGCACCGTTTTTGTTATCATTGTTTATAAATGACATTTGCAACGACATGACTAGCCATTCCCTTCTCTTTGCCGAAGGTATGAAGATCTTTCGTGTCGTCCAGGGACTCGATGTTTGTCAGCTTCTGCAGCAGGATCTTGACCGACTGAGTGTTTGGTGTGATCAAAACTGCCTTCCACTTAATGTTCAGAAGTGTAAGAAAATGACCATCTCCCTAATATATATCACGAAGCATTACAACTACACCCTCTGTGACGCTTCACTCCCTGACTCGGAGTCTGTGCGAGATCTGGGGGTCATTGGGGACAGGAGACTGACATTCAACGGGCACGTTGATGAGGTGGTGTCATCGGCTTTAAAAATACTCGGTTTTGTTACTAGGGCTACCTCCGAGTTTGTGAACCCATCCAGCCGAATAAGTATTTATAATTCATTAGTAAGATCTAAACTTCTTTATGCGGCTCCAGTATGATTTCCTGACTATAATGTGCATGTAGATAGATTGGAGCGTAGATTCCTGAAGCTGCTTTCTTTCAAGGTTGATGGTGTCTATCCGCCCAGAGGTATCGACCAGGGCCAACTGCTCAATCGCTTTAAAACCTTATCTCTGAAACACAGCACTGTCTGATGCCTCGGATCGCCTGTCCAAGATTAACTTTTTGGTCCCCCAGTTCAACACTCGCAGACACCTGGTCTTTTATCTCCCCACACACCACACCAACGTGGCTGGCAAAGAGACCATCCATAGGGCGTGCGCCTGGTTTAACATGATGAATAGTGTCCAGTGTATATGTATATTTATATTATCTCTAGTTTATTATTGTAATAATATTTTACTATTTCGTTATTTTACATTGTCTTGTTATTGGGATAACCTATTTGAATTGAATTGAATTAATATGACAGAGGAAGAGGTCCGTAGTGCTAAGGTAATGACACTTATAGAACAAGGCCAAGGCTACATTGAAGCTAAAAGGGCAGGTATTAAGGCTAACTTTGAAACCGCGCAAGCGGTTGTAATTAAGGCTGCGACAGAAGCCAGTAAGGCGGCTGAACCTAAAACGCTGAAGAGCACAAGGTCAGAGGATAGCACATCTCAAAAGCCCAACAGCAAAAGGCCGAGGGAAGCACGTCCCAAGCCATCCTCATCGACAACCAAGTCTTATAGACAGGCTGTCAGCTGTGAAAGAGTCGCCATCGTATTGGAAGGCTAGCCAAAGGCCCAGATGGAGACAAATAGACTCGAGGAGGCAATAATAGCTGCCTATGAAAGCATCCCAGTGAAGGGGCCACAGGTGCGCTTTTAAAAATGCAATCCCAGGCCGGGATACTTTCACGTCACGTGCGCCGATAAGGACAGCGTGGATTGGCTAATAAGGACAATACCGTCCATTGAGCCATGGGAAGGCGCAGTGCTGAAAGCACTGGCGGGAGACGATCTCCCGAAACCGGTAATCTGCACCGTGTGCGTCCCAGACGAAGAAGGAACAAGGCCATCCAGCGACAAGATTCTCAAAAGGCTCACAATCAGCACAAACTGGCATTAATGCCAGTTTGTGGAAGCCATGGGGGATGGTCGACATTGACCTCCACGATGGACAATAAGTCACTGGAAGGTCCTACAAGCCTCGATATCCGAGTCCATACTTTGGATTCGGTAGGTTAAAATTCCGCAAATAAAAAGCCAGAAGATCAGGAGACAAAATGAGCTGGGGAGCCTGCTACTGGCTCTCCAATAACCATAGAAGTGGAAAACGCAGAGAGGGAACAGGTAGTCTGTCAGGAGTCTTCCCAACATAGTGGCGTAAGTCTGCTGAACAGGCTTCTTCAAGCCGAACAGCATATGGATATAGTACCTATGGATGAGGAGGACCTTCGGAGAAGCAGGTCTTCAACCTCCTCTGATTAAAAAAAACGGAACATTAACAAAAGCATTGCTTTTTTTTTAAATATAAATCAATACCTAGTTACCTGAATCTTGAAGATGTGAGAAAACGCTATAAAAGTTTGTTGCATAGGACACGTCCAATATTTGCGACATATCTGAAGAATGAGACTGTGGTGAGAGCATTCAGTGCAATGTTGACATCTGGAATGAAGTTGATATTTCACCAATAAGAGATAAGATTCGGCGTTAGACTATTTTATTTGCAAATCATTCAGTTCGTCCAATTCCGATATCATGCTCAGAAGAAATATTTTGAGGCCCTGTTGCCTGTAAATTTTATGAGAGTTAGTCTCTGCCTCGGTCTGTCAACATCTTGCTTTCTTGGCTCTGAAATATTTGGTGACGCATTGATACGCGTCTGATGCTGCTGATTTATTCCTCGGTGTGAAGTTTTTCGTTGCTCGAGCACATGGAGAAAACTGTACCGATGAGTAATTTGGATGTTGAGACTGTGAAAGAGTTGGAGGATGATGGTCGTGTAGGGGATGTTTGAGAGAATTTCACTGGGCGTGAGAAATCCATTATGGAGCTACTAGCACAATATATTTCTGCGTTTTCAGCAACTTTAATATCATCATCAGTTAAGTCAACTGGTACTGGCCGCAAAGTTCCGGATGAGAAATGAGCCGATGTTTCTATAAATTGCATGGTTGTTTCTAAATACACACACCGGCATAATTAGGGGAACGGGCAAAATTTACACTAAGTTTGACTTCAATTTTCTCTTGAACCCTTCACTCGATTTTGACTTTTTTTTGTTAGAATGTAGCCTGGTTCTTTCAGAATTCGTTAGAGGTATTGCTGATTTTATAAAATTCGTCCTAATGTCATATACAGTGCTAAAAAGAAAGTAATGTTTTTTTTTGTCAATTTTTGGGACAATCGGTAGAGTGAACAAATGAAATTGAATATCATTCGATAACGCCAAATTAAAGACTAATCCTTTCTGAACATTTTCTTTTTTTATTCACTCTGATACCTCGAATATTAAGGATGCTACAGGGTTTTGTTAAAAATAGTGCATTAGCCTACTTTTTATGGCTCAATGAATTTTCGTTAATCTAATATGTATTGAGACCATTAATTCTAAAAATTTTTATGGCATTAAGTTTCATTCTTGACAATGTTACCGTTACTTATACAGGGATAAATAAAAGTCCCTTCTATGTTTTCCATTTTGTGAAATGTTATTTTCGAAGGCCTTCCTTCACACTTGATCCATGCTTAGGACTGGTTTAATTTGTGCTTTATTTATTTCTGTATAGATAACGGTAACACTATCAGGAATGAAACTTAATGTCATAAAAAATTCAGATTTAATGGTCTCTATAACATATCAAAGATTAACGAAAATTCATTGACTCTTAAAAAGTAGACCAATTCACTATTTTTAACAAAACCCTGTAGCATCCATAATATTCGAGGTATTAGAGCGAATAAAATGAGAAAATATTCATAAAGGATCAATCTTTAATTTGGCATTATCGAATGATATCAAATATCATTCGTTCACTCTACAAAAATTAAGAGAAAATTCATCGACCCATAAAAAGTACTATTTTTAACAAAACCCTGTAGCATCCTTAATATTAGAGGTATCAGAGTGAATAAAAAAATAAAATGTTCAGAAAGGATCAATCTTTAATTTGGCAATATCGAATGATATCGAATTCCATTCGTTCACTCTACAGAGTGTCCCAAAAATTGACAAAAAAACATTATTATCGTTTTAGCCCTGTATATGATATTAGGACCAATTGTTTAAAAACAGCATTATCTCTAACGTATTCTTAAGGAACCAGGCTACAACTTACCAAAAAAAAAAGTCCTGGAATTCAAGAGAAAATTGAAGTCAAACTTAGTGTAAATTTTGCCCGTTTCCCTAATTATGCCGTTGTGTGTAGTATGCCAGTTTGTTTGCTTCGGATCCACTTTTTCACCATTTTTCGCTTGAAAACGGTACGAAGACTGCTCCACTTGTCTTTGCATTCGGCAGCTGAATTCAAACAATATTGTAACTGACATATAACGTCGGACTAATCTCTACGCATTGACCCTATTTCCCTATAACCCTGTTCGTGATTTCAAAGTGATTTTCACAATAAATTATGTATTTTACCTGGTGGGCGGAGAGAGCACTGAGCTATCTGGATGTTATACAACAGGAATGTTTTAACTTAATTTATGGATTCTCACTAAGTTCATGCAAATCGTGATTTAGCGGAGCGATTCCAGGGGGGTAGTTTGATTTTCGCTTTTTAATGTGCAAAATATGAGTATATAATAGAATCAATCGGCGTTAATATGGTTAAATAGTATCATTTGGACAGAACGGATGCTGTATAGGGTGATTGCGATTTTGAGATAGTTAGAATGCTTTTCTTCTTAATACCCTATATATTGTCTGATTTTTTATTTATATGGATTGTTCACAAACATGCAGAGCAGATCGAATGCAATAGACAAATTATTGAAACTCCACCGCCGGAATTTTAAAAACCTCTGATCTGATTAAATTCTGAGTACAACTCTATCTGGTCAGAATTAAAAACATCTCGACAGAAGGTGCTCAGAATTTTTTCACGCTCAACCGCCGGAAAGTCTACTTTGAAAATCATCAGGAAATGAGTTTCTAATACGTGAAGCTTTCAATAGTACACATGATTTTTCAGACGATTCCAGACTTTTAATTTAATAGACTAAAATTTTATGTTGTAATCACCAAATGGCCATTATCTGTAAACTTACTTTTTATAAATACCGCCCCACAAAAAATCGATTGAAGCTAGGTCGGGCGATCGAGTGAACTATGGCTGGATCATTGGACTACTCTCTCCCACTCATAGGGAGTTGAATTGCTTCTCGTTAATAGACTAATCTAAAATATTCCTCGAAGATCACAATCAATTTCTTTTCCAACAAAATCAATTATTGCTTCCCATTTCAATGAAGGTTTGTTCAAATATAAATATATATAAATTAGTCGTCAATAAATGCTCATTAAAACTTCCAAGCGGGAATATCATGTTTGTCTCTGACTAGTTTAAGTTTGTCTTGTTTCATTGCGCACGAAGGAGCCTTTATTTAATCGAAATAGAAATATAGATATTTTAATAAACCCAATTTCATTGACAGTTGGGAAATTTGCAGCAACTTTCTTGATTATGAGACTGGGAATAAATACATTTTGCATAAACGATAAAGCCATTTTGATTGATTTAACAATGGGTATATCTAGTACTACGTCAAATAAAGTTACATCCTTAAACTTAAAAATGCAATATATTTGCAAACTAAAAAATTTTTTTAATAATGATTCTTTAGGACGCGAGCATAGGATCATTAAGGAAAAGCAGATGATGAGAAAAGAAAAATAAATGATTGACTTACAGGTATAATAAATGAAGATTATACATTCATAAATCGAAAAATTAGATAGGAAAATAAAGAACTGAATAGATAGAAGAGATATATTGTGAACTACATAAAAGCATTAATTAAATATCACCCTGTCTTAAGTTTGAACTTGAACTTGACAAATGTTATATAAACATTCACTGTTAATTATAAACAACTTGAGCGGTCGATGGGAGCGTTTTTAATCCTTAATGATGCAGCCATCAGCGTTTTGTAACAGATAAATACGCAGGCAAACGCCAAGTTCATCAAGGCTTTCAGGTCTCTCAATTCCGCTCATTCTAGTTGCGGTACAGCACACAGGTGCGTACACTTCTACTTGTTCTATCCCACAACCCCCATACCTATGCACAGGCATAGGGCGATCAGGTCCTTACCTAACCTGGATGGATGTATGCGCAGGTATACGGCATCTAGGGGCTACTAAAAGTAAAGAGAGTCGAATTTACGAGTGAAGTATCAGAATTTCCAGTAAAGGGATGGTTTTTGGAGAATTTTAAAAAGTAGTGAAAGTGCCTTAGCAATTTGTGATAAACTTAAACCAGAAAGATTTACCTTATAAATATCAGAACGAATACATAAATAAAAGACAACTCCGCTCACATAAACTTTATTAATAAAAGTGACGTCGCTTGCTAGAAAAACTTTGGAACTAAGCTTCCCTCGCTTGCCAAGCGATTTAATATTAATTGAGTGTCGTGACACTCATAATTCGTCTACGCCACAAATAAAATAGTGACGTCACAGTTCCAGAAAAAACTTTAAATTAAGCCTGCCTCTCGCACGCCTAGCAATTTAGTGTTAATTGGGCCCAGTGCCGCCATCGTAATGAATCTACGCCACAAAAACAGTAATAGATTAAATTAAATCAAGTAAATCATTAAGCAATTAAACATTTAATAAACGCAGGCTAGGTCAGTTTAGCTATTGCATAAAATCTATACACATAATAAGCACATATCAGTTTCGAATCACGCGCCGAAGTACGGCCAAGTGCTGCCATCTGCGGCCGGTCAGCATCACCAAAGACAGAGTCCGGCCACATGCTGAATATGCATTTAAATATCCTTTACAGGCGTAGCCCACTATATCAAAATCGGCCTCTCCTATTGGTCGACCCATCTCGTATTACAATATGTCTTCGTGATGCAATCAATTTGTCGTAAGAGCTCTCGTGGTGTAGAGGTTTAGATAGTTGGGTCTCACCTGGACGGCACGGGTTCGAACCCCGCTGCCTTTTTTTATTTATTTTTAAAGATTATGTTTCTAAACAGTTTTTTTTCTTGATTTTGGGTATGTCTTGGGTTAGACTGGGTTAGCATCTGGTTAGTTTCCTTTTCTTGAGCCCCCGTAGCGAGCGAAGCGAGCGGAGGGCCATGCGGTTCGACCAATAGGAGAGGCCGATTTTGATATAGTCGGCTACGCCTGTAAAGGATCTTTAAACGCGCTGAATCTACGGACGGTCGCCGAAGTACGGTCTGCGTCACGGAAGACAGAGGCGCCATCTAGGGGGCTATGTTCATACCTGGGACAAAGAAAGACAAAAGTTAACTACGTTGTGGGGCATGCTACTTTTTGACGAATGTAGCAACGATAAGGAACAAATATCAAAATGGAGCAATACAACAGATTTGTATAGGAGAAACTAAAGGAAAGCATGGAGCAAGCAGGAGAAACAAGTGAAGAGGACGAGGAGAGGACAAATATAATTATATGGAACCAGCACTCAAGTAAAATAAGAAACTATGTACTAACACAAAAACTAGGAGATACCCGAAGCTTCAAAATGTAAATAGTGAAAATATAAAACCCAAGTACTCATAGAAAATGATATATACAAGGCACTTAAGAGGTTAAATATAAATAAGGAAAATATATAGTGAAACATAGTGAAACATAGAAAATATATAACGAAACATAGCATATTATAAGCACGAGTGTTAATAAGACGAGTATATAGATAAACACACTTAGGAAGTTAATAAACTATATAGAAAAATACACATATTATATAACATAGGATTTATGAAGACAAATGAATCTAGAACAAATCGTGTTAAGTGAATATTATTGAGTAATTAGTAAACTATGTATGCAAAATAAATAGGTGAAGATAAGGTCAAGATATTCATAGTAAAGCAAAAGTAACGGACCAGCAGAAAAAACTGAGTTACCATTGAATCTGTGAATCAAGGATATATACAGGAGGAATAAATGTGTATATGAGGAAGTATTATAAAGTAAAGTGTTCTCCGGCCTAAATAAGATTGCAACGACGGATTATCTAAAAGAACGTCACAGCAAAGAATTTAGACATCGGAAAGTTGAGCATATAGGGATCGAAGTAGCTACGCTGACGTACAAGGAAGTCGAAGCAAATATTTTGGTACGCGAGAAGCTCAGATTTCCAAGGTGAAATGTTACATAAATAGGAAATGTTTATGTAAATCATGAAGAATATAGAAGAAGCATACATAAGTTGAAAAGTTGTTTATGTAAAGCATACATAAGGTGAAATAATGGAGAAATGTATGAGCAAAAGATGTGTATATAATGTGTGTTTAAAAGAGAGCATACATAAATAATAATATAATGTTTCTCTGTCCTACACAATTTACATAAAGCTAGCATAGATTTACATAGCGTGCCTATATACATTTAGTAAACCTTAAGTAAGAAAAACTAGATATGAAAGTAAATATAAGAAACATAGAATAAAATAAATATATGGGAAAATGTATATGTAAACGATACCAAGAAGTGTATAGAAAAGCAGTAAGAACTTGTAAATAATGTATATATAACCTTACCTTGAGAACATGCTGCATGGATCCCAATTCAGGACCATTCAGGAGCCATTGAAAAGCACCAGTCGAGTCCATAGAGGACTCAGCCAATCGAAGAATCACTAGTAGAAGTTGTCCCGTTCTTCGACTAGGGAATCCTAGAAGATAAAAAAGTATAAGAAATTATAGTATATGGATGAAATACCGGCAGCAGTAGACAACGAATTAGATAATTTAATAAATAATTGACTAGTGCTGGTAGTAGTCCGTATGCTGTCAATTTGCTTAACAATCTGTCATGCCACACCCTATCAAATGTCGAGAGCCACTGCACGAGATTTGCCGTAGCTCTAGATGGTTGTCACAGGTAGGTCACGTAAGTCAGGAGATCTCCCGTTGATCTATATTTGCGGAAGCCATACTGGCGATCGCTTATGATACCTGCCGATTCGAGATATTTTAAGAGCTGTTCGTTGATCCGTTGATCACTAATTAAAGTTAATCTGCCAGTCGAATTTTAGATTCATCTTCCATCCACCATTCTGCCAAGAATGGGTTACAAAGAGATGTTTAAATATTAATTAATTATCAATTAAGATGTTACTGCCATATCATTGTATAAGGAAAACTATCCTCATACGATACTCATATATAAATCATAGTACATATTATATTACTACTTCTTAATCAATTCCGAGTAAAATCCAGCAATTTACACTTACATCTAATTGTAGTAATCTGGGAATCTATTTTAACAATAACCATTTATCTTTGTGTCTTCCCGAAAGGGAAAAGGATGTCACACACATGCTTGCCTGAACCAAAGGCTAATATTTTGAGTATCGAGTGGATTTCAGGAGATTGAACTCCAATTTTATATCGGAAACATGCTTACCATCATATGTTGTGGAAACACCCCAACACGTGTATAACTCTCGTTTTTCACCGTATTGTTTGGTGATAATACCCTGTATGTATGTAGTATAAATGAGCCATAATTGATCCACGAATAGACTTATTTAACCATAGGTAAACAGAAATTTGTGCATTTAAATCAGCATATGTCAGTTCTTCATTACCATCCCTTAGTCCGAACCTGTACACCGGTACTGTTGCGTCGGTATAATAGATTACAATATAGTAACTTTTCCCACCATTAATAAAATCGTTTGGAATCATTTTCAATTTGATATATCCTTGTCTCAGTCAGTGTTGTGTAAAATCCACATGTCAAAGAGAGAAAGTAGATGCTTTCACCTTCTCAAAAGAAACCCACGCTTACTTTCCCGCGAATCCCCACTCTCAGTCGACTTTTAGCTTGGCGCCAGGCGGCCAGCTAGAAGAAGAAATCAGTTTTATTATTGCCTTGCTAACACTCCAGCGAGCTAGATCGATCTCGTCACCGCTCTCTAGCCAGTGCAGTTTAGACTTTCACTCGATCAACAGCGAAAGTTCTGTTCCCGTTTTCGCGCCAAAAGGTCACACCCTTCTAACAATTTCTCCGTTTATATGCCCAAATTAAATATTTAGTGTACCTCTGTTATTTTTGTCCACATTGGACAAAGACCTCCTTGAGGCTTGTTGCTTCCCTGTAGTTGAAGGGATTGAAGAGAATCAGTAAAATGGCGGTACCGAATTGGTAGCTCAAGTTGTGCCTGTACAAGTCAATTCAAGGATTCGAAGTCAGATCCTTGGATTGTTAGAGTGAAGTAAAGCATTGGAGATTAAGGTATTCTGTAAGAAAGAAAGGTGCTAGATTGGAAGCATGAAAGTTCATTTCATTCAACTTCAGAAAGTACAAACATATTTCAGTTTTAAATTGCATACTCAAGACCGTTTTAGTCGTTATTTAGAAATAAGTAACCTTTGTATATTTAGTTTTTATGTGACTGAATGATTGAATGCATGGAAGTAGATTAAGAAGTATTTAAAATTGTACATATTTTTTACATCAATTGCAAATGCATAAATGCATTATTAAAGTACGTTAACATATCTACCTGGTTTCAATTCATATCTATGTGTAAAACCCCCACCCCCTATCTTAATACAGTCCACTAAAATTTTCTTGTGGGTAATTATACAGTTAATTAGTCACCTACACCTTTATGGTTTAAAGCAATTAATGAAATTAATTTGTTTGTATCGACCAATAATGTTAACCGGCTTAAGATTTTTTACTTAAATGACCATATGTGTTTTATTCTTTATAATTCACTTACCTTGTATGAGTGTAGGGGTTTCTAACTCCAATATATTTTGTACCGATTCCTTGTGGCAACTGGACCTTTTTGGCCAAATTCCAAGATGGCCTGTCCTTGTTGAGTTATTTTAGCTTTTAAGAGACGTTTTTTTATTATATACATTTTGAAAAGTTTCTCTATCTAATTGGCGTAAATTATTACTAGAAGAAAGAGGGTGGATTAGATCTTTTAAAGTATGAAAAACAATGAAAACAACCATGCAAATGAGCTCGCTACAAGTCATATTGGAATAGATTTGTTACTCTTAACTTATCCTATAATTGTTACTGTCTAGTGGAAGTTAATTGTGACCATATACCATCATAAAATGCCATATTATTTCGATTATAAGTTGATTTTCTTTAATATTGCGTTACTATGACATTTTGAGAATCTGCCTTACGCCTGTCGTAGAGAGCGCATTGTAAAGACACTATAAATGTGCACTCCGAACCGCGATTTTATGGATTTATGATTTATGCACTGTTCGGACTGGCTTTTAATTTTTATGTGTCGCCATTTTGTGATTCCACGTGAATTGTTAGAAAATCCTTTTTAATTTTCCTTGCAAAGGTTCTGTCTCGCGCACCCTTTTGATTTCGAAAACCCAGAATGCCTTTTATCGGATAAAACGATTCTGTTATGCCGCTACGAAAAATAACAAAAAAATAACGTCAAAAGATTGAGTCACATCCGGCAACTGAGATAAAAAACGTTTTCAAAAAAGCTAAAAATGGAATGTCAAAATATAGTATACTGGTATGCTTAGTATTTTTGAGGATTTGTCATAATGGAGCGGGTTATCTACTGGTAAGAAAAAAAATAGGTCAAGCCAATAGAAAAACCGGAACTAAGTCAGGTGGCTCATTACTGAGAAAGCAATAAACGAGTCATCGCGTCGTCAAATGGACAAACTTAACCTAGAACACCGCGGCATATGATTCTTTGTCAGTTACTAACTCCAGGATAGAGAATGGCTCTTTCTATACATGTCGCTCAAAAACTAAAAGTTATGCAGGAAAATGCTACAGAAGATTTACCTACTGACAATATGACATAACATCCGCCAAACAACGGGTTGATGGAACGTAAACAAATTCAACAAATGAATATTGTAGAAAATCCAAATTAAAATTATATGGTTCTGCCTAAATAAATTTAATATTGAATTATAGCATATACTCGAATATTTCAGCGTTATAAGCAGATTTGAAAATCTGTAAATAATATGACACTTTATGGTGAAGTAGTAAGTACAGAAATGTAAGGATAATTGTCAAGAGTTTGTTTTCATCTCTCTACACTTCAAAAGCTTTGATTACCTCCGTTTCTTCTAGAAAACAAAAACTCAGGAAAATTAAATGGAGAAAAGTTTAAATTATTAAATAAGCATTGAGGAACGCTCCCAAGAAACAATTTAAGTAAAAGTGAGCAAGAATAGACAGTCTAGGAATTTAATGAATATAGTTCAGTTGGAAAAGATATGAGATGCATTGAACTTAGAATCCACCACACTCATACAAGGTTTCTATCTTATAAAGTTAAGAAATCATGAGGCCATTAGTATGTTGCCTTATTTTGAATTTTTCGCAATATTTACACCAACCACCATGAAAATGATTATAACCAAATTTTTGACAGAATGATGGATGACAAAAAATTAATTGCAAGAAATTTAACTTTAATTAGTTTTGTTTTCAAATTTTTTGACTATCAGAAGAAATTTTTGACTATTAGAAGTGATATTAAACGTTTTTCAAATATACAAAAATTGAAGAGATAAATAGTAACTAGTGGTTGAATTAGGTAAATAATAACTAACTATAAACAGCAAATGCAAAACTAGAAAGCCACAATAAAAATTATTAAAAATTTAAAGCAGGATTCAACAAATTATTAAATTTTTGGGTATGATTAAATAACTACATTTGAATACCAAAATCTAAATAAAACAAATGGAGAGGTGACTCATTTAAAGTGCTTTAATAAAAATGAAATACAATTTCATAATTTCCAAACGAACATAGATGTCAGACTAACTAGAGTGACCGGAATGGTAATGTAAAATAAAACAATCGGGCATTAAAAAACGGAAAACGTCACTCACTGTCGGGTTAGATAATTAACAAAATGTTGGCAAACCCCCATTTGTCCATCTCATAGATAACGCCGGCTAGTGCATTTAGCTGAAATTGGAGAGATGATTTTTTCATACCGCCGGTAATTTTAGGATTTTTTTTGTGTTTGGTCACATGTACAACTAGGCTAAAAAAAAGTTTGCTATTTAGGAATAAAAGCAGAAAATTTTTTCAATGATGCATAAAGCCATAAGCCTTCTATTTTTCGATGTGGTTTTTCTTGCATCTATATACACATTTTAACGTGTCGTGACTAGCCCAATTTTCCTAAAATATTTCCTCGAAACTTCTGATGATATTGCAATGCTTTGTTTTAAAATTCGCGGCCCATATCTCCAACAATAATAATGCCATCAAATTTAAAACCGGAGTAATCGATTAATTATGTAAAATATTGAAACATGATTAGAGTGATTTCTCTAAAAAACAAGTCTTGTTTCGCGAATTTCCTTTATATAAATATCCGTCTTCTTATGCCTTGAAACTTCGTCGAGCTACGAAAAATGTCGGTTTAAGTGCCACGTTTCAATTTTCGTGGCTTAACATTCAAAGAAGACTCGAGTAGATTTACATCTGTCGTGCATAATAGACGCCCGTTTTGTGGACGAAAGCGGAACTTTGCCGGAAATGAACGCGTTCATCGATCGGGGACTTCAATCGGGAAAAAGGTGCAAATGGACTGTATAGCAGTAATAATTCTAGAAGAAGCGGTAGATGAAAATTTGAAGGAGTAAAAGGTAAAATTAATTGTAAGCATGTTTAAATAAGTTGAGAATATTTGTTTCCTCGCTAAAATTGGTATACCACTTAAAGAACATTTAAAAGTAAGACAGAGTAGTTATAGACGCAGTGAAGGAGGCAAGAAAATCTGCAATTTAAAGAAAATAGTGTTGGAAAATATTAAATCGCCTGATAAATTTTATGATTTTTGGTTTAGTTTGCTCGAGGTGGTTCTTATCGAAAACAATTACCTTAAAAATTGGAGCTTGCAAAACCATAACAAAATCACCGTTCAGTTAAAATTGAGAAAAACGACACAAGCAAAAAGCGAAGGATTATATTTGTCAACTACACGACCGCAAACAGAAACACAAATAATGTTTCCATCATTTTCAACATGCAAATAGAAATTTTCTAGTATAGACAACACGGCATTCTCGACTTCTGCCATTCCTATAATTTGAATGGCGTTCTTCATTCGGCCAACCAGATTGTCTTTTGTTGTCGGTTTGAAACCCGATCCAAACTAACCGAAACAAGTTGGGTCAGGAGACTTAAGCTGGCCATGAAAATAAACTTCCCCGCTCTATCCATTTGTAGAGATATCAGAGAATAATTCTCGCACATTTACAACAAAATAGGCAGGGCATCGTTTGTGTTGGAAAACATATCTTGCCTTCTTTCTTCGTTATCCAGGCCTGCATCAAAAGTAATAGAACCTATTATGCTAGACGATAAATGTACACCATCAGCTTTGACTCGTCAGACTTTGCATTTCGTGGATGGCGCGTCTGGTGGGTTTTTTCTTAAATGTTTAGCGGTGAAGCGGACTTCAATATTTAGCTTCATATTCCAAGATATAAGGAATTCAAGTATACCCCCAAACGAAAAGATATGCGCATTATATTGAGTGGACTGTAAATTTGTTAAGTCTATAAGTTTTTATCGAATTGCCTTCTTTATCATTTCTTCTTACCGATGTAGACCGATTCTACCTCAACTGTATAATATCTTAGGTATCCAGCAGTAAAACAACCAATATCTTGCATGAGTAGCCGGATACCGACACGAAGTGCATAAATTCATGACGCTCTTGTCCGTTTCTATCATTTGCTCCAGAAACTTCTGGTCTGTTATCTTTAAAAAGGTATTTTATATATTTTGCCGTCGTTTCTTTAATTTTTTTCATTTTAATGATGCTCCGCGGTGAATGGCGGGCGGTAAACATTTCCAGATTCCTATAAAACATGCATGTTAAATATACCTTACTATTTTTGACCATATCTTAAAGATAGGAATTAATCGATAACAGATTCGAAATATAATATAATATTGACAAGTCAAAGCGACGCAGGTTACCAGTTTTATAACACATTTTAGAATATTTGATAAAATTGAGATTTATATAAGAAAAATTATTAAATTAGTTGCGGCAATTCAACACTGCGCCATGCAGATGGAGAAACTGAACATTAGAAAAAGGAGGGTAATCATATACTCCGACAGCCGCCTTAAAAGCAGCTAGTACACACAAAGTTAGATCTAGACTAGTCAAAGACTGCATGTGTTCTTGAAGGGGTCGGTCGACCCAATAAGCTCACCATTGCGTGAGTTCCGAGACATGAAAAACAATCTCTAAACTGGTGGTTACAAACACCGGGGCAACTACAGGCAAAACAGTTCGTAAAACACGCCTCCCCAAAGTTCACGGCAAATCTACTTAAGAGGAGTCGCAACACGATAAGAATATTAGTGGGTCAGCTGACGGGGCATGAACAGATACATGGAAAAGATCGGCCTGGCAGATAATAGCTCCTGCAGGTTCTGTCAGGAGGAGGAGGAAACTCGAAAACAGGTGTGATGCGAGTGTGAGGCTCTCTGCAGGCTCAGGTATGCAAGGCTGGGAGATACCAAACCCGGACCTGCAAGGTACATGGAGGAGCTGGTTCTCTATTTGTGGAGTCCGATTAGGAAGACTGGACTGGAGGTCCTCTAAGCATGGTTCGGAGTGCAACAATAAACCTGCTTAAGTAGTGGTGGCAGAGGCGGGTACCTGCGCCAATTCCCTTCAATTCTCTCTGGGTGCTTGAAAGTGTTCTGGGCACTATATGACCAGTTTCAAGAAACATGAGCAACAAACAAAAATACACAAAAGCAATGAATTGTAGCATATGACAATATACGAATTCTGAACTTTAAGACACTTAAAAGCTTGACAAAGTAGTTACAAATGTTGAATGAGGAAGTAGCATGTCTGTTCTAACAGAGGGTACTGTTTGTTCACTCCCACGCAAGGATACGAATTGTTTTCTTAATTGGAAAATATATAATCTGGCTTGAGTTAGAGATTAAGGACGATAATAACGGTAATAGTAATGGGATATTGCTCCGCGGCCAAAGTTTTAAATGCAAATATCATGCGTTTCTCACTCGAGCAAGGAAAGGTTACCTTCGAACGTTATGCATTCAAACTTCATTCCGCGTAGGGGAGAAATCCTAGCACAGAATTTATGAAGGAACTATATAAATGTCTTTTTAAGGGCCAAAAATCTCCTGGATATTTAATGTTACAGCACGGCGACGCATTTTGACTGAAAAAAACATCAATTTTCTAAATGTCGTAGTCATGGCCCGTTTTCTTTCCCTTATTCGCATAAAATGTGTTGATCCTGGTAGAACGTTTAAGGGGCTCAGCACGAGCAATAAATAAAATAACCTATTATCACTCTCAATTTATTGTTTTTAGGATCGTTTATGGCCTGCCGAAGCTCGAAAATTTGTTACTCGCCTCTAACGAGCCCACCTTATTTCAATTAATTCGTGATTAGGGTTGAGGAGTTTTCGCATCTAGCGCTTGACTGGATTTAATAATTTCTAAGTATGGATTCATGTTAGTACAATGAGCTTTGGGCAAGCAAGAGAAGTATACACAGGCTGACGTATTTTAAATTAATAATGTTTGCTGTAAAGGAAATTCCGAATCATCTATTCGGTTTGAGTATCAGTGTGTTATATATTAACTATTTTAATGTAATGATTAATCAACTCTTTTGGTTTACTATCGAGAAGTTTCATCCAACAGGCCTTTATTTTGTAGTACCAGATTAAAAATAGTGGTGAGCCTTCACATATCATAGCCAAAAGTAGATATACTTTTCATATACATCAACATAATGATCTTATTTACACAATAGTTTCATGTAGTTAAAGGTAATACGTAAAATTCTATCTTTTGAAAGGGCCTTTTTGTTTAAACGCATTTGTTCACTCTTAGAAGCAGCTTCTAAAATTAAATCAATTTTAAAAACATTCATCGGGACATTCTGCATAATATCAAAAAAATTTGCTCATGCGTAAAAGATCCCAATGCTTAACTTGATTGGTCTGAAATTTTGTTTGTTATACAGATTTTGAATGCCATTTTCTTGATTCATCGATTTGTTAATCTTTAGTTATATAAATATGAAAATATTCTTCAGACAAAAATGTAGGAAATTTGAAATAAAGCATATAAACAATTTTCCAATTATAAGACCCGCGATGATTTTTTGGAATCTCATGGATAGAACCTAGCTAGAAGATAGTGCACTTATGTCACAAGTGATCTACTCATTCCGCAAATGGTTATCTATCACTCGATCCCTTCCCACCCACTGGGTACTACTCTAGATATTGCATAATGGGTATGCAAATAGTTACTTATATTAGTATCTCTTCGTCTTATTCATTTCTTATTTCTCGAATAAATAGACAAGTCAATGCGATGCAGGTTAAGAGTTCTCTAATAATTTGTAAGTAATAGACATTAAATTGGGCAGAAATGTTAAATCAATCATGTTGATATCCGCTGTAGGCCTTAGTAGGACCAGGAGATGTAAGCTTTGAAAGATCCATTTTGATAATTGTGTAATTTTTGTTTTGTGACTTCTATAATTACAATTTGCATTGTAGCTTGTCCCTCTCTAGAAAAATATTATATTAGGTTTACACTTATTATAATTATTATAATCAAGAATCCATCTCAGAATATTTAAAAAGAGTTACTAATGGCGAATGCACTTACTTCTAATTTTGATTTTCCTTTATTAGACTGACTTTATTTTCTAATTTGATAAATAATTCTTCAGGTAAGTGATGACAAGAAAACACATAGATAATTTTCCAAATAAAACACACTGGCAATCCTCTTTTGAAACTTCATTACTCTTACCAGTCATCTACAGACCAAGATGTGCCTGTTATAAATTTCTTTTCATGCCGAAAGTGTGGGTTAGCTTGTATGCCTATATTAATTTCAATATCAAGATTTACTTAAACGAAAAAAATAGTTTATGGTTGCATAATAAATTAGGCCATGATAAATTAAATAAATATTTATAAATGTTTTAGAATTTTAGAGCCATTTTAAATAGTCAAGAGCGTATAATATTGTAAGGGAATATAAGTTTAATCCGCTCCACTGAATTCAGTTTTATTACCAGTGATTTTCGATGTTTGGTATATGAATCGCCAGTGACATCTATTTGTGAATGGGTATATTTCGTGCAACTAATTATTTAAGAAGAACAGGTACGCTGGTTTATACCTACAATTTGCGGATTCGTGTCGCTGTAGATTTCTATATTGAGTAGTGACATCTATTTGGGGATGAGCTTATCTCATGTAGTGGGTAATTGGAAAGCGTAGTTCGCTATTTAATACCCACTATTTATGCATTTAATTTAATACGGATTACTAAATTTAGTATATATCATGTATTTCTTTGATTTGACGCTGCATGACCCATAGTAGTGGTCACATGATCTAATTTGTCTCCAATGAGAACATCGAAAATCAGAATTTGTTGAACGTCTTGAATTTTGAAAGTAAGGTCGTTTATCTTGTTGGTGACGCCTGACTCGGTAAGTGCTAGTTTTTTATCTTGAAATATTTTATTCAACTTGAATATATTTCGCTAACTTTAAAATTTTTTAAATACATAAATAATAATTGTTTCTGATTCACTTAATCATATTCTGCTTAAGCAAGAAATTAGCGTTTTTATATTACACTTTCGATTAACTTACAACTTCAATAATCTTAATTTTTTTAGTGACTGTTCGGTCAAGATACCGATTTATTGGTGAATAATTTCGTCTCTTATTGATCAAATTCATGCAATTAATCCAAATTTACAGAGAACGTAATTATTTCATCGTTTAGTGGTCACGCACATTGTTTTACGTATTTCCATTTAAATTGAACAGTATTGTTTGGGAAATTTTTGGATTTTATATATTCCTGTGAAGGTACTAAATTGAATTTTCAGTAGAATTCCTTCGAATTTTCCCTCATAATATTGCTGGTTTAATATTTTTTTCTTTTCAGGATTATTTCGTTAATATTTCAGTTTATTTCTAAAATCAACCATATAATGATTAGCACTTGCCCTGTCGCGTCTCAACACTGATGGATCGACGTTAATTTGCATTTATGACAGGTTGAGCTCACATGTGTAAATTTACCTGGTTTTTTCTTTGCCTTTTATCTCAATTCATATCTCAATGCGAGATAGTGATTACCTTGTCTTTATCTTTAATTAATTGAGGTGTAATTACACTCAATTATCGTTTATGTGCCAAGGGCCATATAGAAGAGTAATAGAAATTACTTATTTTTAATTATAAGACTGGTTCATAGAGAGGTTGTACCTCTTTTGTTCTAGCTATCATTAAATTCAATCAATTCAATCTTTTATTTGAATTTGCCGAGAGCCACTGTTTGGAACGTAGTTCCATCATTTTCTTTTGAATTTTAAATTTCAGTCATAATTCCTTTTGAATTTCATGTCTTAAAGTAAAGAAAAAGAATATTTTGAGTAACAGTAGCTATTTATAACTTTGCTTAACTGTAGTTATTTATAATTTTTGCTCAACTTAAAATTGTAGTTTAAGTTTTTGATTATACCTGCTTTAACCAGTAAATTTTCAAATTTTTCTTTACTTTCTCCTGTGAAATCGTCTAACTGAGGTCCACAGGATATTTCCCTGAATAATTTTTTTATTAGCGAGATACATTGATCTAAAATTAGGTTATTTTCTCTTCCATGTGCACAAAATTCCCGCATTGGCTGAAAAAAAAACATCGGGCTTGTCAAGCATCAGGTGTTTGTCCACGTCGCTATAGCGGCCCGGTAGAGGGAGCAGATATAGTCTGTAAACCGAGCGTTGATCGTTACGTCATAAATCCTGACGTCAGATCAGTTTTGAAGCATGTCCTGAATTGATTCACAAGAGTCTTGGGAGGAGCATAACTTACGCTTCGCGCATGATCCATTTCGTGTCGGTAAAATTGACGGCCGAATGTGAGGTTAGATACGACGCTGAATTCAAAACCAAAACAATAACAAACAACATGTCATGCTCATGAACTCGTGATTGATAGATTTAATTTAAAGAAACTAACCGATAAACATGTCTTTTTTTACTCTGGTAAGATAATATTTGGATTTCCAATATGAATATTTTAATTTTATGCAATCTACTTTGTTTTAGGTGAAGAAAAAAAGTCCTGTGAGGTTTGCAATAGGAACTTAAATTAACAACACAATACAAACAGAAATATTCTAGTGTTCTAGTAAAATTCCAGCAGAAATTCTTAGATATACAGGGGTCTTGTTATCTTGTGTGAATGAAAACATCTAACATGCGAAATTTCGGATAATAAGTGGAATCTTTGCTATGAGAAAAGTTATGTAATTATGCATGTGATATGTGGTTAATTGAAGAAACATTCAACTCAATTCAAAAGCAATGTACTGTGAAACAAACTTGGCCGTGAGAATAGTGTACAAAAAAATCACAAAGACATTTTTGATATCAGATATGCAACTGAAACATGATTTGGACCTTTTCTTTACCAATTAATTTTTATTTGTCATACGATTGTGAACTTGTAAGCATCTGTAAAGTGCAGTAAACAAATTAATAAAAAGAGATATTTACCATTGCAGTAAACTTTGGCATACATGTAAATGCAATTTTATTCTTCGGTTAGCTACGGTTTTTGTTGTGTTATCATTTAGTTAATCATTTCACATAACAGCAGTGTTCTGTAGTTAATAAAATTGAAAGACCTCAAACATGTAGCTTTTCTTTAGTTTTATATATGTAGGTAAGTAAGTTTTGTTTATAATTTATTTGTGTTTTGCAATGGTTCAAACGCTTAGATTCGTAAAAGTTTATTTCATTTTTGTACAAGTTTTGCTTATTATGTAGCTGTAAATATCGCCATTACGGTCTTAGTTCAAACTTTCAATAATATTTACATCATATAAAATATATTAAATGGGTGACAGTATAGCATAATATTGTATTTGAGTCTGTTGTACTTCAGTTATAACCAAAATAAAACTCAAGTATGACAGAAAACGAAAACAATGCTAATTTATTTCCAAAGAATGCCCAAATGTTTATGAAATGGAAAACAAAACATTTTATATAACTTATAGTTTGCTATAACATGATTCATATACAACAACAGTAAAGGTCTGGCGTATATGTGTTAACTTTAACGATTTAAAATCTTATTTTTCTTTATACAAACACAAATGACAGAGAAGACAAAAGATAATAAAACTATAATTCAACTCATCATAAAAAACAATAATTCACTCATTATATAAAGAAAACCATATCACACAATCGGTGGAAAGAGATGTTGTAATTTAAGGGTCATAGTATCTTCTGTGCTTATGAGCACACTGTTTCCTGCTCATTGCTAAAATAATACTCATCATCATCATCCGAGTGACAAGAATTGAGATCGATAATGACCGGTAATATATCCGAAGCATCTCTCCTCTTTCCAGTCCTCGTTAATTGTATTATAGCATTTGTGTGATGAACATAATTTCTCCATTTTTTTGGTGTCATCTAAAACAGATTCTCTTATAAAATAGCAGTATCTAAAAGTTGGACTAGATTCTTACCTTTTGTAGTGCTTCATTCCACAAAATTAAAACAGTCACTTGTGACAGGATGTATCGAACTGATACATCCGCTTAAACAGGATGTATCGAACTGATACAAGCCTCGTAGTAACGCTTTCGTTCTGACCATACCATCTCAATAGGATTATATTAGCAGATCAGTAGATATCTACACTATGTCAATATTCATCAGATTCGTTTGCAATGAACGCAGTGTGCAGTGTAAGATGTTCACCTACAATCAAACCGAAATAATTAATAAATTATTTAAAATAATGAAAAATTAAATGCAGATTACCTTTCTCATACATAGCATACATGCTCTCCTTATAGTATGACCATGAACTTTGTGAGGAGGCTCTCCATGAGAGGAAATAATAGCACCATTTGCCTTGGTTTTAAAGACAACAAGTTTCTAGACTGCCCTTCAATGCATTCTTTACCCAGTGGCTGACGATATTCCTAAAGCATCAGAAACTCTCTACAACAAATAATCCTACTCTTTATATATTGCTAAAACTGCACTTTTGTATCAACTTACATTAGGTATATACTGCACTCACGGGTAAACGCGTTTTTCCTGCTGCTTTTTCGTTATTAAAATAGTCTATTAGTTTTAAAATGAGGACTTGCTCATTTTTAGTGTACCGATGTCCAGGCATTTTCAACTGCGATAAAAATCACAAATAAAAACAGAAATATACGTTGAACGAACGTCAAATAAAATAAATAAATATATATTTGACACTGACAGATGAGGAATTTCGTTAATTTCATCTGATATCCTAGCATGCGCAGCTCAACGTACGTCCGTGACGTCAAATTTCTGTCACCCCCGATTAACGGTGGTGTGAGAGAGAAAGACAAGGTATGACGTAACGATCAACGCTCGGTTTACAAACTATACTCGGCCAACCTTTAAATCCTAAATCACCTCAAGTCAATTGAACTTGGGAATGGGCAGAAGCAGGTTCCAGTAGAAGTTCCAATATGGTTGCATGGTTAAAGGATAGTTGGACAAGCGAAGTATTAGCCAATCAGAAGAGAAATAAATTTGTAAAAACTGTAACCGTCTTACTTCTTATTCATTCATTTTTTTAAATCTTTTCCATTAGTTTTAATTCTCATTGCTAGTCAACAAAAACTGTATCTCAAACAATTTCATAAATTATATTTACATCTGATATATAGGTTTCAATTTTTTAAACTTCATCACTCATATTTGTAAATCAATTATAAAATTAATATATTATTGTTTTAAAATTAATTTGTTTACTTTATTGCAAGATCGAGATCTGTAAGACGCGAATTATAAGGGCAAATTTTTGATATTCTTATCTTTCTGGTTATTGATCTTTAAGTGTTTATACTCAGTTTGCGTTGTCTCTCGGAACTCTGGCGCCCAAAATATAATTAATAAAAGAGACAACTCACCCCCTCAGGGAAAACGAATCTAAATAAAAGAATAAATAAAAAATAAATTAAAATAACTTAACTTTCGCTACAAATTAGTGTTTAACTAAATTTATCCTCACAAATTGGCGACTGAGCTAGTATTTCATTATAAGTGACGCCCAACTGATCAACTCATCACAATATATAGGTTAAGATTACCTATTAAATTAAAATATGAGCCACGCCTCTTTTATGGCGTTGGGGCTATATAGCTATGTAGCTCAAGAATGATCGATCTACGCTAGGTGAGAAGAGATGAAGAAGAAGACAGGTCTACTTGTCAAATGAATATACACCATAATGCGCATGTCGTTTCGGTTGAGGTATGCTTTAAATTGTTTATAAGCCTTGATCACTGTTTATAGTATGGTTTTTAAGAGTTGTGTTATGTTTCATTTATTAATAGCGTTAGGTTTTGGTGGCAGACTAGTTTAACTTGTTTTCACGTAAATATTTAATTGAATTTAACTCTTCTCCTTCATCTTCAGGGTTTATGTGCTAAGACGCACGTCAGCGATTGTTTGTCCATTTTACGGTAAGAAAGCAACCATGGTATCTTCCTCAGCATGTCTAAATATGGCTGTGGCGTCCGATATACCACACTAATTTCTTATATTGGCGAGCCAAGAGTGTTGTTTTCGACCTGGCCCCCGTTGGCCATCAACTTTTCCCTGTATTATTAGCTTTGGTATGGAATTACAAGGTTCTCTCGGTGTATGACACTTTGCGTTGTTCTACAGTGTTCATTCATTGTTTTTCTAGGCCAGATCTTTGCAGGACTTCATCGTTTGTCATGTGAGTAGTCCAGGGCATAATACGCAATAGTCGGCGATCCAGGTTAAAACTACATACAAAACAATGGGCCATATATAACATTGAACCGGAATACGTGTGTTCAGGTGTATAGTGGCATATATATCTGAAGAAATAAATTCTTAAGTTTACTACCTACTAGACACATTTAACTTTAAAATTATTTTGACTTAGAGCCTTGACTGTACAACTTGGAAATGACCATTCAGTGGTTCCCGTGCAAGTTAATGCTTATGGGCATCGGGTCAGAATTTTAGGCTTTGGGACTTAATCCAGAGATGGCTTTTCCACTAACGGAATCTCTCCCCTAGATTAAGGTTCGGGTTACAGGTTAAGTCTTCTCAGTGGAGTTAATGGATATAGGTACTGGATGAACTGTGTGAGACAAAGTCTGTCGGGCTGATGGTCCGGGCTCAATACATAGTACTTGGTAATTATCATTATTATCGATAGAGTATTTTAATGCACCTAAAGTGGCTAGCTTTTTATATTTGGGAAAAACTTCGTGATAAATTTAATGGAAATTTTGATTTACAAATATGATTATCATATTTTCCGACCTGACTAAAGGAATCATGTAGACAGTCCTTTCAGATCAAAAGCAAGTTATTCTTTTTGCAATAAATGATTATCTATGACTCGCTTTCTCCCCACTCATTCACTATTATTACATATATTGCGTATTGGATAGGTAAATAGCTACTTTTAGTAGCATATTTTAGTCATTCATTTCTTATTCCATGAAGATTTAGACAAACCAGTGCGACGCAGGTCAAGAGTTTTCTAATAAAATGTAAAGGAAATTCACATCAAATTAGGAGGAAGTGTTAAATATGTAGGTGTTTATGAAAATATGTAAGCTCTGGGACTTGAAAGAGTTTCTACGAACTAATAAAAACTACTGGGCCACAATTAGTAATCAAATATGTCACATGAATTAACACCCTGTTAATTAGGACACTGCATTAAAGTCCCTTCCCTATGAAAGTTTATAATGGAATTTCGGAATTATTATGATAATGACCCTCTTGTATAAACATGTTATGCTACATTTAAATTCCCACGAGCAAAAACCATAAATACCCAAAGGAAGTGTCCCATTTAAATTCAACACCAAAATATTCGGATAAAGGGCTGACACACTTCTAATCTCTCTGGTCCATATTATCTGCGTGCCAAAAAAGGGGGCGACTTCGAGGCGTATCCCGTTTTTGCATATGCATTGAAACGGTGCTTGGCCGTGTTCTGCTTACTGATGGGATGGGTGATTCTCTCTCCATTAGCGGAATTAAGGGACCTCTTGCTCACTAAAATAACAGATTATTTCGCAGAATTTTTCTGTTGCTATCGGGATGCTTTCCATTAATTATTGTAAAATATTTGTTTGATTATATCCAGAGGATTGATACATTTCTCAAACATTGCTTTTCACAAAGTCTACACAAAATCTCTCATGCCTGATTTAATAAAACTAGAAACTTTAGTATACTAGCGTGGCACTAGTAACTCCGGAGCTAAAATTACTGCATTATTATGCTAAAGTTGAAATTTATGTTCGAAACTTTTCATCCTAAATATGCTCTGACAAGTTGACTTAACTTAACTTTCAAAATAATTACTACCACTCTGAAAATTATAAGAACTTCTCCTATTTCCGAATGGCAAATGATTTTGGCACAAGTTGTCGCTGTAGTTCCATTATTCTCATTAGAATTAGACCCACTTAAGAAAGTAATTCGATGACGTTTTTGTCTTCTATCATAAATTTTAACGCGAAAGTAGATATACAATGTTCTTTTGTAAAATAATTTTTTGAATGTTGGTGAAGGTTAGAATTCTGACCTAGACATAACAACTAATTTTAGGTGCGTCTCATGTAAGGTTTTCAGGATATAAGACAAGAATGGTAGAATGAATCTTGTTGTTGCCATACAAATGTATATAAATGCCCTATCATATAAGTTTAAATTCTGATAGGTTGCCCTTCATGAGCGGGGTTATGTTAAGACCGATACATTTAATCTGACACATTTTTCCCATTGGTATCCAAATCCAAAGACTTTTAATGATGTGTATATGTCAGACTTATTAAGGGTGCTGAAATCCGATTTAGGTTAGCAATATGGGGCTATAAAATATAATATAGGGTTTAAAATTGACTGTATTTTGAACTTTCAAGGGTAGTTGACATTACTGTGATGAGTATCATTTAAATATTAATTTATATTCGCTTTGTTCAGCTGTTGACTGTGGAAGCGGTGAATGACCGTACGCGCCAAGCTTGATCTTTAACGTATGTAATATCATTGTGGAAATATGGCAGCTCGTAAATATTCTGTTATAATAATTCAAAACAATACTCGAATTAGAGGTCAAAGTTTGGTATAAAAAGCTGCGCAGCAGCCTATACCGGCAGACTTTGGTCTCCAGTGCGAACAACCTTTATTGGGAAAGCGCCCCACTGGTAGACCAAAGCTCTTACTTTAACAAATACCTATCAGTGTGTTCAACCTAGATTGGGAACGCACCCCTCTGATCAGGCAACTACCGTCTTGTACCCATCAGCGTGCTCAACCTTAATCGGGAACGCACCCCTCTGATCAGGCAACTTAAAAGTGAACCTCTAAAATTAATAACGACATAAGGTAAAGTGCTGCTTAAATTAGTGACATATAAATCGTAAACTACTTATATTCTCTAGAAACATTAAAAGATATTTTTAAAAAGGGAAAAGAATAATTAAAACTGAACATTTATCCAGATCGATTAATCTATACGCCCTTCAGGCCAGCTTTCTCTCTCTCGCTGCTGTTCGTGGCAATCAATTTTACGAGGAATACCTCATGACCTTACAAGATATGCATTCCCAAATATTCTGGTAATACGTACGACCTTATACAATCAACCTTAAGTCAATAGATAAACAATTTATTTCATATACCGAGTGCTTCTTTCCATCTCCTCCAACTACCTATCTGAGCTACATCACCTGAAATAGCACAGTTTAACTGCGGAACCAGCGACATATGTGACACGTGGTGGAGGTCGCCGTTTCGATCCCTGTACACATAACATGCATATCTGTAATTGCGACAAGTGGTGGAGGCTGCCATTCTGATTCCTAGCCCAAGATACGTCGTGGAAGTTGTCATCCTAACCCATACATGGATTTAACCAGTTTTTTCCAAATAGGCTCCCAGTCCAGCTAAAAATAATATTTGTTACCAATTGGGGTCATCCTAAACTATTCTAAGTATAATCGCTGGCAGTACCAGTCGTTTTGGACATTCTTTAATAGTCTTAAAAGTTCTTGACATTTTGGTGGAGTTATTAAATATTGCCATTTGCTACCGAATGTCAGATAAAAAATACTCGTTCCGTTCTAAAAGTCAATCCGAGACGCCTTCAGAGGAGGTCATCCTACCTCACAGCAGTACAGCCATATTGGCAACATCAAAGAAATTGAGAAGCATAACACAGCGGCACGGAGACCAGGGAAGAAAACTACATCTTAAGATACGACATACTTCAAGACAGTTTGGACTATAAGAAGAGTAAGAAGAATCAGTACATGCATAAAATGAACTAATGGGCCAGGACAGAATAATTAGAAAGAAGACAGAGAGGTCACTAATGAAGCAAATAAATTTCAGTTAACCATGCGAGAGGCAAAACACGCAATGGCAAAATATAAGAAAGAGAATAATCAACAAATAATTAAGAGTAGTTCCATTATGAACAAAAAAAGAGGCGCACAGTTAGAGGAACAACTACTGGCAATTTTTAGTCAAAAAAGTTGCATGAAATTAAAATTTTAAACACGCGCAACAATGACAAATACTTTAGATAATAGAGATAATATCAGCAAGTGAAAATGAAGAAGAAGAAAAGAGAAGAAGGTTTTAAGAAGTAAGAAATAAAGGAGAAACTAAGAAATGAGTATAAAGAATTTTGAACCCAACCCTCTCAGATAAATAACTTACACGGAAAATCACAAGTCAGACAGTTGGAAAGAAAAACGCACTAGGTCAAGCAACTTACAGGGTCGGCAACACTTCAAGAATAATACCGGATGGACAAAAGCGAATCACTACAAAGGTACACATTGCAGCAACCAGTCAGAAAGTCCTGGCCTGAGCAGGGAGCTGGATGGTCTGTAAAAAAAAATTGTTGTTATAAGGTTGAGTGTAAAAACTGTAAAAAATATAAATATGTTGTAAAGGAATAATGTAACTGGTAATAAACTCCGGGACCGTCGCTTTCTAAGGGCATGTCCATTAAGATAAAATCATACACTGGAAAGTTTGAACTTAACCATGAAACTCAATTATAAATTGTTATTAGTTAAAGCATAAACCGTTATGATTAACTTTGTTGCTAATTCGAAACAATACTGCAAATGCAAATTAAATAATACAGCAGCTAATTGTGAGGTTTTTACAACTTTGAGGTCCCAATTAGTGATGGGCTTATTCGAATGAAAAGTAACCTGTTATCCGGTTATTAAAATAACCTATATTATTCGGTTTTCATTCCACAAGTATTCGAATGAAAAATAACCTGAACCTGATACGTACGAATTCAAATACGAACACGCAGGAACAAACCTCGCTGTCGCGTCGCGTCGATCCGTCGAATGATCAACGAGCTAGGAGCGGTTTTAATTTAGTTATGAGTTATGAAGCAAGTTTTGATGTTTTAGCTCGAATAAAAGATGAGTTTTAAAATTTCAAATGTACCGGTTGGATGTGGAATTATGGAATGTGGAAGCCGAACTTGGGGGGTTGAAAACTAGCAAATATTAAGTTAAGATTACATAATTTACTTTTATTGCGTACCTAACATAAAAAAATATCCAATTTTCGGCGCCTGAACGCTTAAAAAGTGCAAATACAGCAATTTGTTGACATCTTGAACGAATCAAAGTAAAAGGCGGTCGCTTTTGATCCGGACGGCCGATATTTTTTGTTGCGATTAGCAAGCAGCCCCGCATATTTCTTATCTCTTTCATACACTCCTTCGTAATGAATACGGCCTGCTTTTCAATACATAACACCAATTATCACCTAATGTTTGTTTAGTTTCAATGTTATATATTGGAATTTAGAATGTAGGATCATACATAAGTCGTAATATAACAATATAATATGTACTATTAATTATTAATATTATTATAGTACTATAAATAAATCGCCAGAGAGAAATAATTTTTTGCAAAGTAGATTTTTAATAATTATGTTTATTACATGTAATCAACACATCCAAGAATCATATTTTGGAGTTTAAGTATTTTTTAATGAAAAACGTAAAATGCTGTTTATTATATTTTGTTCAATAATATTGCGTATATTTACTCGTATTCTATTGTAATTTACTTATTTATTAAGCCATGCTTAATAAGACAATTACAGCAGTTATGAGTTACGAATAAGATACCGATGACGCTGAACCTCCTTCCTAACCGGCTGTGAGCGCTAACCTCAATTTATTCAAATGATTATTCAAATAATCATTCGATTATTAATATTATTTGAATACAAATAATTCGGTTATCAAAATAATTCGGTTATGCCCATCACTAGTCCCAATGTAAGACACTTTCTAGATACTGTTACAATTCATATGTTTATAACATTGAACATTCTTTGAATGATAGCTCGAATCAGTTCTGGAATTTTATCAATTCCAGGCGTGGTTAATCTTCTATTTCTTCTAAACTTCATTTGGATGATGATGAGTCTGAAATGGGCCCTAGGGTGGCTGATCTGTTTTCTAGGTATTTTAGCTCTGTATACTCTGTGAATCAGTCTGTTTTCCCAGAAGAAGCTGCTCTAAACAATCTACATATCTGTGATTATTCAATTACTATATCGGATGTCTACTCTGAGCTAGCTGCACTGAATATTTCAAAGGGGCCTGGCCCAGATGGTATACATCCCGTATTTTTGAAGAATTGTGCTTTTATCCTGGCATTATCTATTTAAATTATATTTAATGAATCCCTAGATAAGGGTTACTTTCCTGACTTCTGGAAAACCAGTTTTATTATTCCTATCCATAAATCATTCCGATGTTAGAAATTACAGACCTATCAGTATTATTAGTGTAATTCCCAAAATATTTGAAAAACTTGTTACTAAGTATTTTAGTTCTGTATTTTTCCCTTTAATAATCAATGAGCAGTTTGGCTTTTGTCGAGGTCGTAATACTGAACTAAATCTACTAAACTATTCTTCTACTATTGTTCAGGCCTTGGAGCTGGGTTTGGAGGTTCATGCTATATATACAGACTTTAGCAACGCTTTCGACAAAGTGCCACATAATATTCTACTCAGTAAACTTAAAACCCTTGGTGTTTCCGGTGCATTACTTAATTGGGTGCAGAGTTATTTAACCAATCGTACACAGCTGGTAAAGGTTAATAACTTTCTGTCACATGAGATTGCTGTAACTTCAGGAGTCCCTCAGGGATCTCATATTGGGCCTTTGTTGTTTATTATTTTCCTTAATAATGTTTGCATGTGCTTTGGAAAGAGTAAGTTTTTGCTTTTTGCAGACGATCTAAAACTATTTAAGGTTATATCTAATCTGGAGGACAGTCTGGGCATTCAACATGATTTGGATAAATTTGTAGAGTGGTGTGCCCTAAATGGCATGGAATTGAATGCAAACAAGTGCAAACTTATGATATATTCCAAAAAACGTAATAAAACATCTTATGACTATGCCATTTCGGGCAACACTCTTTTGAAGTCTGAGCCCATCTCAGACCTTGGGATTACTCTTGATTATGAACTCCCCTATACTGCCCACATCACATCCATTGTTAATAGAACTTTGCGGATGCTGGGTTCTATTAAGAGAAATACTGCAGATTTTCATAACATGCATGCTCTTAAAATCCTTTATTGCAGTCTGGTTAGAAGTCACCTAGAGTATGCTTCTTCTGTCTGGAATCCCCATTACGATGTTCATATTTCAAGAATTGAGAGAGTGCAGAGAAAGTTCTTGCAATACATAAACTTTAAATTCTTTAATAATGAATTAGATTATGAAGGCTTGCACCAAAGATTGAATTTGATGCCATTATCAACTACTAGAAGAGCACTGAGAGATGTTCATCTTCTTTATAAAATCATTAATTGTGTTGTTGACAGCCCCCATTTAACAAGCCAAATCAATCTCTATATTCCACAATTTAATACTCGAAGTCGCCAGTCTTTCCATGTAACCTTTCATAGAACAAACTATGCTAAATACTAATTTTTTCCTAGATCCTTATCCCTTGCAAATCATAACTTTCTTGACTTTTTCTGTAGCTCCAAACAATTCTCTACTCAATTAACATACTTAGACTTGGCGGGCTTGTAGATCTGTTTTTGATGGGAGTTTGAGAGGACTACTCTTTGGTTGTTGATTTAATTTTGATGTTTTATTTTATTTTATTTTTTTAATTCCTACCGATTTTGGGTAATTTAGTGATGTATTTAAATGACATATGATTATTTTTATTGCTGTTGATTAGGTTTTTAGTGTTATTGTTACATTACATTCTATCAATTGATATGTTTTTTTGTAAAAAATGGATTTTGTCCGTAAATAAAAAAAAATACTCAAATTAGAGGTCAAACTTTGGTATAAAAAACTGCGTGGCAGGCTATGGTCTCCAGTGCGATGAACCTTTATTGGCAGACCAAAGCTCTCAGCTTAACAAAGACCTATCAGGGTGCTCAACCTTGATTGGGAACGCACCCTTCTGATCATGCAACTACCATCTTTAGAAAAGACCGATCAGTGTGCTCAATCTTAACCGGGAACGCACCCCTCTGATCAGGCACCTTAAAAGTGAACCTCTTAAAATTAATAACGCCATAAGGCAGAGTGCTGATTAAATTGGTGACATATAAACGTAACTGAACATTTATTCAGATCGATTAATCTATACGCCCTTGAGACCAGCTCTCTCTCTCTCTCTCTCTCTCTGCTGGTCAAATCAATCAATTTCGCGATGAATACCCCAGGAACTTACAAGATATGCATCAGCAAATATTCTGGTAATACTTACGACCTTATACAGTCAACCTGAAGTTAATGGGGGAGCAATTTATTTCATATACCGAGTGTTTCTATCCAGCTCCCCCAACTGAGCTACGACACATGAAAGAGCACAGCGGAACTGCGGAACCAGCGACATATATAACAATATTTACTACTCTGGAAACAGTTTGCTGAACGCGCTGAGAGAAGCTTTCACCTCAGAAAGGAAATAATAAACATTTATGAGTCAACTGTCAACTGAAGAAATCGTGTGGATGATCCACTCACGCCACCAGAAAGATGCTATTTTGCAATAAATTGTTATGTAATTTATTAAAAACACTCGTTTTTGATTTTCACAGGTTTATTTAATAACTAAATGTTCATGACAATTGTTTCGGTACACAGTACCTTCAACGGATGACGAGTAATTTAAACTAGTTACTAGTTACTAGACTAAAGTGCTGAAAATATATTGGTACCTGTTATGGTCGTAAAATGGCCGGTTCAATCTAAATGTTTAAGAGGGGAGAATTGTTAAGGTCAAGTTGATCGTTCAAAAGTAAATCTGCCTTTTTAAGTTTATTAATTTCTATTGTTTCTAATAAATTGAGCTTCTTACTTTTATTATAAATATGCAAAATATTAAAATTTTCGTTAAAAGAATAACTATTTTCTATCAAATGATTACTGTAATTTGAATCAGTTTTTGTGTTCAGGAAAGATTTTTTATGTTCTAAAATTCGCTGTTTGAAAGTTCTACCTGTTTGACCTATATATATTTTTGGGCAAGATCCACATTTAATTTATATACTCCCGACTCAAACATTTTAGATGTTTTTGATTTATTATTTTTAATTATTGATCCTAGAGTATTTGTACACTTAAAAGCGATATTCCGATTTAACTCTCTAAGTTTTTTAGCAACTATTTCACTAGGTTTACCACAATAGGTTAACACATTGTAATTATTTAATGTTTTATCTAAATTTTGTTTTGGATATGCTAAGCTTATGGCTTTATTATATAGCTTCTTTTTTAATAGAGAGTCAATTAGAGCCGGGTTATAGTTATTATTTATTGCGATTTGTTTAATTATGTTTAGCTCCATGTCATAATCTTCTTTATTGAGAGGAACATGTAGTATTCTATGTAAGTAACTATTGAACGCTGAAATTTTATATTTGTAAGGATGATTTGAGGTATTGTGAATTATTGTGTCTGTATGTGAAGGTTTAAGATAAATGGAAAATTGTATATTATTATTAATTCTTGTTAACGTTAAATCTAAAAAGTTGATAGAATTATTATTTTCTAACTCAAATGTAAATTTTATGGAGGGATGTAGTGAATTTATATAATTTAGAAAACTATGTAATTGCCTATCAGTGCCTTGAAAACAAGTGATAACGTCATCTACATATCTATACCAAAATAAAAACCTTTTTGCAAGAGGGTGTTGATGTATACGTGATTCTAAATTGTCCATAAAAATTTCGGCTAACAAAGGACTTAAAGGATTGCCCATAATTAAACCTTCTTTTGAAGTGTATATTTTATTGTTAAATTCAAAGTAATTTTGGTCTAGACAGGTTATAAGCGTGTCTAGTATATCCTGTTTTATAATTGGGTTCGTTTTATTGCGGTTTAAGATTTTTTCTATAATGTTTATGGTATCTATGGGAGGAATACTCGGAAATAAGTTTTGGACATCAAAGGAGATAAACTTCGAATTTTCTGGTAATTCTAGAGATTTGATATTATCTATTAATTGATAAGAATTTTTGATACTATATTTTGCAGAGATATGTAATTATGTTAATGAGTTTTTTAGATACTTTGTATGACGGAGCTGACATAAAAGATACTACCGGTCTAATTAGTAGTGTTTTGTAAAGTTTAACTAAAGAATATAGCTTTGGTACTAATGGGTTCATATTAAACAAGTTGTATTTATCGGACTCTATAAATAAGCTACTATTTTTAACTACATCTTTAATATGTTTTTGATATATACTAGTTGGGTCAAATTGAATAGTTTGAAACTTAATAGGATCTAAAAATTTGATTGTTTTTCAACGTCATTTTTTGACATGACAATAACCGTATTATGTAATGTGGTTTCGTCCAGAAATATCTTAATTAAAAGTCAGTTTTCAGCTTGTTTGGACTTTATTGTTAAGCTTCTAACTCAAATGCCAACGTTTCGATGCATTCCGCATCATTCTCAAGGCTAAAAAAGGAACGTTATACGCATTTCAACACGGTTCAACATTTAGACAGTTTCAAAAAAAAACAGTGCAGGAATTATACAAACAACCGACATACAACGTAACAACTTAGAGAACTAATAAATAACACAACATCGAAGTGATCAGTTAAACGCAATAAAAAACATTAAAACATCGATAAAAAACAATAAGGACGCTGTATACTTATAATAATTATAGTAAAATACCTTACCCAGATTATTCGAGCTACGGATCGCATTAATTTGAACGATCTATATTTTTCTATAAAAAAATGCTAGTACGGTACTACTGCTTGCCGAGATGTTTGGTACTGATTCTCTTTTTGTCTTATCGATTTGCATTCGAATTTAAGCATGAAATAATACAGGAAGTGGTAGTCCCCAACCAACACTATATTTTTGGTTTATTGTAGCAAAGAAAACGAAAAGTAGGAGGTTAATATAGAAAAAGGTAGTTTATGTGTAGTCTATTAATTAGGAAATAACTTGAATCTAAATTATTGCAGGACGATTAGGCATAATTGCTTATAATATTACAATAAATGGCACTTAAGTTTTGTGTGTCTTTATTAAGGTTTATATTGGGTTTATTAGTAGTAATATGGCACATTTCCAAGAAAAGTCTTTGATGGAAGTTAGGGTGACTATCTAAGATAGTGGACGACTGAAAGTCAAAATGGTGTCCTGTTTCAAAATGGTGCTTTGATAGTCCTGTTTTTGGATTGTCTGATTTTGTAATATTAAAATCCCTTCTGTGTTCTGAAATACGATTTTTTAGATATTGTTTTGTTTGGCCTATATAGCATACATTGCAGTTGTTACACGGTATTTTATAAACTATGTTACTTGCGATATCTTTTGGGGTTAGATGTTTAACCTGCGAAAACAGATTTTTTACTGTTTTTTTGTTGTACATAGCGACTTCAGAGTTTGGTGTTCTAAGCTTCTTACTTAGGGGTTCAGACAAACCTTTCACATAAGGTATTTTATAATATCTCTTGGACGTTTGCAAGTTATGCTGCGCGTTTTCGCCAGTGTTGATATTTCTGCGGGGTTGTTGGTTTAAAATACGGTTGATAAAACCTATGGGGTAGTTATTTGCACAAAGGGTGCTTTTTAGCAGATCTATATTTTGTTTCCAAAACTGTTCATCTGATAGTTTAAAAATTTGATTTTGGAGTTGTTTAATTATATTGACTTTTTGGTGAAGTGGGTGCGCCGATTGGTAATTAAGTATTCGATTCGAACTGGTGGGCTTTTTGTATAAGTTCAAAATTATTTTGTTGTTACTTTGTATGAGTAATAGATCCAAAAATGGTAGTTGGTTGTCTTTTTGGACTTCGTAAGTAAATTCTAAGTTTCCGTTAATAGAGTTCAATTTCTCCAGCACCAAGTTCACCTTATTTTTCGGAACAGCTGTCACCGAGTCATCCATATATAAATAGAAGAACGGGATATAAAAGTCAAGACTTTCCAACGTCTTGGTCACAATATAGTCCATTACTAAGGTGGCCAGAATTGGACCGATTGGGGCTCCCATAGGAGTACCAAAGGTTTGTTGGTAGTATTGATCTTCATAAACAAAAAAACTGCTTTTAAAAGTAAATTTCATGAGTGAGTAAAAATCTTCCTGGCTTATCTTTGTGTGTTTGGATATTTCTATCCAATGCAAATCGATAATATTCATACCTAAGTCCTAAGGTATATTGGTAAAGAGAGACTTGACATCGAAGGAGACTAACTCATAATCATCGGGTAGGTTTACATTTTTTAATTTATCAGCTACTTCATAAGAATTTATAACATTATGATAAAATTTTGAAGACAAATTGTTAAGTATTTCATGTAGATATTTCGAGATTTTATATCCAGGACTGTTGACACAAGAAACTATAGGTCTCAAAGGTCTGTTAGTTTTATGTAGCTTAGGAAGGCCATACATTTTCGGCGGTGTACTATTGTAAGATTTTAGTTTTTTCGCGAGTCATCCAGTTTGTTATTATTTTTGTTTTTTTGTAGAAAATTAGTAACAATATTTGTACATTGGGACCTACACGAATCCTTGTCAACAATCTCGGTATTATTAGATATACTGTGTTCTATGTCAGCCAATAGATAAAATATGGGAAGTTCCCTATTTTCGAAGTTTACTGAGAATTTTGGACCTAATTTTAAAATATTCATAACAGACTCAGGGATAATAATATCCGTAGTATTCACTATCCAATTATTGTCAGATTCATAAAACGCGTTATTTTTTATTAGCGAATTTTTGTTTCTATATATTAACTTATTAATTTTGTTTATATGTTTGCATTTTGAACATGCATACATGTGGTTATATCTAGTTTTTACACTTTTTTCAAAGTCGTAAGTTATATTAGTAGGTAGTTTATTGAGAGCCAAAATTTTAAGATTGTTGATGGACTTCTTAAGGTTAGTTATACTAAAAATTATTATTTTGATTTCCAGGTTAAGTATTTTTCTGTTGAAAGTATCTATTGCCCTCTTTATCTTATTAATATGTACGCGATTGGAATTAGTAAGAGATGAAAATGTACAAATAAAATGTTGTTGAAGATGATCAGGATAAATACCTTCATCACGGCATCTAAGCAGGAACGTCCTTTGATTTTCTAAGTCTGCCAATTTCTCCCAAGACCGAGTCCAGTTTTTCAAGATATCTGTGGTATCCTGTCCGTACCGAATTCTTATTTCGTCGAAGAAACCCATTGTCAATTTTTCAAAGCCAGAAATAGGATTATGTAATGTGGTTTCGTCTGAACCCCTAAGTAAGAAGCTAGAACACCAAACTCTGAAGTCGCTATGTACAACAAAAAAACAGTCAAAAATCTGTTTTCGCAGGTTAAACATCCAACCCCAAAAGATATCGCAAGTAACATAGTTTATAAAATACCGTGTAACAACTGCAATGTATGCTATATAGGCCAAACAAAACAATATCTAAAAAATCGTATTTCAGAACACAGAAGGGATTGTAATATTACAAAATCAGACAATCCATAAACAGGACTATCAAAGCACCATTTTGAAACAGGACACCATTTTGACTTTCAGTCGTCCACTATCTTAGATAGTCACCCTAACTTCCATCAAAGACTTTTCTTGGAAATGTGCCATATGCCTACTAATAAACCCAATATAAACCTTAATAAAGACACACAAAACTTAAGTGCCATTTATTGTAATATTATAAGCAATTATGCCTAATCGTCCTGCAATAATTTAGATTCAAGTTATTTCCTAATTAATAGACTACACATAAACTACCTTTTTCTATATTAACCTCCTACTTTTCGTTTTCTTTGCTACAATAAACCAAAAATATAGTGTTGGTTGGGGACTACCACTTCCAGTATTATTTCATGCTTAAATTCGAATGCAAATCGATAAGACAAAAAGAGAATCAGTACCAAAGATCTCGGCAAGTAGTAGTACCGTACTAGCATTTTTTTATAGAAAAATATAGATCGTTCAAATTAATGCGATCCGTAGCTCGAATAATCTGGGTAAGGTATTTTACTATAATTATTATAAGTACACAGCGTCCTTATTGTTTTTTATCGATGTTTTAATGTTTTTTATTGCGTTTAAGTGATCACTTCGATGTTGTGTTATTTATTAGTTCCCTAAGTTGTTACGTTGTATGTCGGTTGTTTGTATAATTCCTGCACTGTTTTTTTTTTGAAACTGTCTAAATGTTGAACGGTGTTGAAATGCGTATAACGTTCTTTGTTCCTTTTTTAGCCTTGAGAATGATGCGGAATGCATCGAAACGTTGGCATTTGATTTAAAAGCTTAACAATAAAGTCCAAACAAGCTGAAAACGGACTTTTGAATCACCGTATTGCCTTTGTCTGCTCTCGTAAAAATTAAATTATTCTCTAGTGATTTATTTTTTATAGATTTAACTAAATGTATTTCATTTATAAGTGGATAATTATCTTTAGCTGTTTCTAGCGTTTTTATTGTTTCCGCAAAACAATGCTTAAGATAGTTAGAATTTTCAATATTGGATAACGTTAACTCAGTATCTACTCTTAGATGTTCAAAAATCTTATTATTTTTATTCAAATTTTCTTTTATGCTATAGTTAAAAACTTTATTTAAAAGTGAAAGTTTATTTTGTGAAAAAACTACGTCTGTTAGGTTTATAAATCTATCATAGAAAGGGTGATCGTAATATGCTTTTTTTACATTGAGTATTATTAATATTATTTTGATTTGAAATAAGTGTACGTAGTTTACATTTTTGTTTCTTAAACTTTATATCTATTATATGATTTATTTTAAGTCTTAAGTTATAATCAAAAATATCGAATTCAATATTACTTAATCTACTTAATATTTCTGTATGTGCTACCTTAAGATAAACGTTGAAAATGTCTCGTTTACGGTATTCCTTTTTCCGATCTTCTTTTAACCATCTTCTATTTCTACTTCTTGTGCTTTTCTCGCTGCCTGAGATTTGTTGTTAGTTTTGAGCTTGATATACTTTGGAGTTATATTATGTTGGAGGCACTGATCATAAAACCAAATATTCTGAATTGTTACGGTTATTGTCATGTTAAAAAAATGATTACGTTGAAAAAAACAACAAACTTTTTAGATCCTATAAAGTTTCAAACTATTCAATTTGACCCAACTAGTATATACCAAAAAGAAATTAAAGATGTAGTTAAAAATAGTAGCTTATTTATAGAGTCTGATAAATACAACTTGTTTAATATGAACCCATTAGTACCAAAGCTATATTCTTTAGTTAAACTCCACAAAACAGAAATGCCAATTAGACTGGTAGTATCTTTTATGTCAGCTCCGTCATACAAAGTATCAAAAACTCATAATTACATCACTGCAAATTTTCTGCAAAATATAGTATCAAAAATTCTTATCAATTAATAGATAATATCAAATCTCTAGAATTACCAGAAAATTCGAAGTTTATCTCCTTTGCTGCCCAAAACTTATTTCCGAGTATTCCTCTCATAGATACCATAAACATTATAGAAAAAATCTTAAACCGCAATAAAACGAACCCAATTATAAAACAGGATATACTAGACACGCTTATAACCTGTCCAGACCAAAATTACTTTGAATTTAACAATAAAATATACACTTCAAAAGAAGGTTTAATTATGGGCAATCCTTTAAGTCCTTTGTTAGCCGAAATTTTTATGGACAATTTAGAATCACGTATACATCAACACCCTCTTGCAAAAAGGTTTTTTTTCTGGTATAGATATGTAGATGACGTTATCACTTGTTTTCAAGGCACTGATAGGCAATTACATAGTTTTCTAAATTATATAAATTCACTACATCCCTCCATAAAATTTACATTTGAGTTAGAAAATAATAATTCTATGAACTTTTTAGATTTAACGTTAACAAAAATTAATAATAACATACAATTTTCCATTTATCATAAACCTTCACATACAGACACAATAACTCACAATACCTCAAATCGTCCTTACTAATATAAAATTTCAGTGTTCAATAGTTACTTACATAGATTACTACATGTTCCTCTCAATAAAGAAGATTATGACAAGGAGTTAAACATAATTAAACAAATCGCAATAAATAATAACTATAACCCGGCTCTAATTGACTCTCTAATAAAAAAGAAGCTATATAATAAAGCCATAAGCTTAGCATATCCAAAACAAAATTTAGATAAAACATTAAATATTTACAATGTGTTAATAATCATTTGATAGAAAATAGTCATTATTTTAACGAAAATTTTAATATTTTGCATATTCATAATAAAAGTAAGAAGCTCAATTTATTAGAAACAATAGAAATTAATAAACTTAAAAAGGCAGGTTTACTTTTGAACGATCAACTTGACCTTAACAATTCTCCCCTCTTTAACCCTTAGATACCGGCCATTTTACGACCATAACAGGTACCAATATATTTTCAGCACTTTAGTCTAGTAACTAGTTTAAATTACTCGTCATCCGATGAAGGTACTGTGTACCGAAACAATAAACCTGTGAAAATCAAAAACGAGTGTTTTTAATAAATTACATAGTTAATGGATTTTCATCAAGTAACAGTCAACACAATCAAGTCAATAAATTGTTATCCATGCCTTCCATTCACTGTTGTTATCGATATTGGGTAATAAGTATACTTTCTTTTAAGTTTCGTCGTACTCACAACTTATTCAACGGAAATGTAGACAAGTCAGGTCGACGCAGGTTAAGAGTTTTCCAATAATTTGTATGTAAAATTCACATTAAATTAAGAGAAATTATTAAATCAATTACGATGCTTTCTTCTGTTAATGAGGAATGAGATATTCCCCCGAGTTCCCCAAGCATGTAGCATTCCTTTTTCTACACCCTTAAAAAAATAATTCCAGGCAAATAGATGTATAAACCTACATATTTTAAGCGAAACGTCATGCCAAAATTTTGGAAGACATATTTTATCAAATTTCCCATAATGCATCAAAAGCAAAGCCATCTCTGCCGAGTCCTAAAATGGCCGAAGCATTGGACATATTTGACACTTCTTGCGATTTTCTGCGTATTTTAATAAACCTCGATTTTCTGACATTTCTCCATCTCGTACGAAAAATTGTCATAGAACTTTTTTTATAGCACAGATCACGTGAATTACGAATCTGAGATTGATTTTTTGAAAATAGGTAAACGTTGGCTGGCACGTACGGATAAATTTCGGTATCTCCAATTAAATTGATGTGATTTTTTGGTATGTTCTCCTGTTTAATGTTGGTTGCTCTAGATTATTCGATTTTCTAGTAATAAAATATTAAGTAGTGTCATGTCAAAACTGGAAATTGCAAAAAGTTTAAATTCCACTAGTTTTTGGCATGAATTCTTATCTAGTAATCGGCTTTTGTATAAAAACTACAAGCAAAATAAATAAAATCTTAATTTTTTCTGAACTAGAAATCGAATCGAAACAGAGCATAAAAATTCTTTATTATCAGCTTTTTCGATCCTTGCGACTTTTTCGGCGCTCAAAGCGACCCTTTATCGTATGGGTAATGTATAAAAATGCGCACATTGCGAATAGGATGTTTAATTGAAGAAAGTCTTTCAGGTGCTTTTTTAATAGAAAACCACTCCAATGTTGCCAGGAATTTATATACTAGGAAATGATACACATGAGCTGGAACTAGATTTCCAATATAAGTTACACTACCGTCAAAATATTTCTCTTTTTCCTTCCTTGAACAATATTATACCCTAGTCTATAAAACACATGACGTGTAACGATCGAAAACTCACAAAAACCCTTAACGTATGCAGCTCCTCATTCACTGTGATTAAATTCAGGCACTTAAACTCGATTGATTTGATCTTAGCCGAAAAATAAAACTAAATGTGGCTGAATTTACGACGTCATCGACTACTATCTTTCCGAAGATAAAACTTATTTGTTCTATTTCTTCACTATTTTACGGCCGTTTTTATCACGCGCCAGTCAAGCGTGGAGTTCATAGGCTTTGTCATAAAGATCTTATTTTTTTCTAGTGCAAAAGTTGTAACATTTTAAATTTCGAATATTTAAAATTAGTTTAAATTTAATATGTATTTTCATATATAATATCACAAGAGAAAAAATTTTGTCGGCAAAACTTGGTATGAAAGTTTGTTGCTTGGCAATTTCGCGAATGATATTTTTGGTATCAATTTTGTCAAAAATGTCATGAGCGAAATTGCCTAAAAGCAACAAACATGAATATAACCTTGAGAATAATTTTGTCTACACAATTTTTTCTCGAGTGGTATTCGTCATGACTATTTCACGAGAAAAACTAGGCAATGCACCGTATTAACAAACAGAAGCTTTATTTATTTGTTAACAAAATTAAATGTACAATTATTATTTAATGATGTTTGTCAAACTCACAATAAAAGTTATACCAGAGTATAACAAACCAACGAGTAGCGACAGCTAGGGGATCAAATTTTTCTGCGCATGCCTGAAATAGGATGGATTTCCGTCAAACTGACTTTTGTTGTAGCGCGTCAGTTACGAATTTTGATAAGTGCGTTTTAATGTTGAATTGTGTCGTAATTTATAAATTTTAAAACTGAATAAGTGTATAATCATGTAGGGTATTACTTGTGCATATTGTGCCTGTTCAACTAGGCCTGCAGATGGAAAATCTTTCTTCACATTTCCTAAAGTCTTAAAGATTATGACCGGTAAGTACATACCTACTAAACACAATGTAATGGTTCTTTTTTTTAAAATTGAAATTAATTGTTGAATAATTGCTCTTGAAGAACAGATAAATATTGATACTGGAGTATTAGTGGAGAAAAAGTGCAATTTTAAGTGAGAAATTGAATGCCAAAAGACGTTAGGTACATGTAATGTGTATTGCTAGACTGTTCTAAGTTTCCAGTTTTTTTCCAACAACATATATCTCCACATTCTACATTGAGCAAAAATTTTCAAAAGTAGAATAATAATGCACCTGTATATGTACTTAAAAATGTACTTAAAAAGTATGCTCCTATAAAATTTGTTATGCTGTTCTCACATGAAGGGTCTTTGGCAATTTCCAGCAAAATAATTCTATTGTGAAATTATTCCGGCCTGTATTAGTTTGTAGAAGTTATTTGTTGTAGGGCCTGGGTTTTATGCTTAGTAGGCCTATCATTTTCCATAGTAACCTAAAAAAAGAAGAGAGCCTAACCTGACCTAACCCGTGGACCTAACCAACGATCTACGATTTCGATTCCGCGGAAAAGGAAAAATAGAAGGGCGATGTAATGTATTTTCTATGGAAGGGCGGTTCGGTTTGTGCAATGTAATGAGTTTCTCGGTTAAATAAGTAGTAATTTCAACAATTTCTAGAAACACCTCTGGATACCTACTAGGTATATACCTAGATTCACAACAGAATATTATCATTAATAAAAATAACACACATATTGTGTTCTTCCACCAACTATATCTGAAATGCTGCACTGTCAACCAGGACTACACAATAAATCCGTATATACAGTGCTTTTCTTTAATGTCCCCCCCCCCCTTAATATTTGAACGGATCAATTTAAAAAATATAAAAGTTGAGGTAATGATATTGATGAGCGAATACTATATTTTAGAGTTCAATTGTCAGATGAAAATTTCAAGATGGCTGCTAGGCGCCATCTTGGGAAAAAAATAAATAGAAAGGGGGGTCTTTTGGCACATCATTTTGAAGCCCCCGACGAGTACGTTATAACCCTAGAATATAAAGTCAATAACCTTACCTACTACAAAATGGCAGTACATTTAATAATTATCTGAATTCACTGACATTTAGCTTGATAATTTGAGTTCAATTGATAAGATGCTGGAAATGGTTGCCTTGAACTTCTTGACATAAGAACAGCCTGTCCGAAATTTCACGCCGAACATTTTCAAACATCGTAACATCGATATTTCTACAAATATTTGTCATTCTCTGCAGGTTCAATTTCGTACACCTTTTGCTTCAAATAGCCCCATAGAAAAAAGTCTAGAATTGTCAAATGTGGCGAGCGAGCTGGCCACTCCACATGACCTCGACGGCTAATCCAAGGATCGGGGAAATTGTTATCTAAATAGTTCCTAACTTGCCTGGAATAGTGTGGTGGAGCTCCATCTTGCTGGAATACAATATCCATATCGAATTCATTAGTATTCGCTTCTATGATTTCGGTGATTAGGGGGTCAATACTGTTTTCCAGCATATCCAAATAGAGTTCCTCTGTTAAATTTTGTTCTATGAATAGCGGTCCTACAATATGGTTTGTAGAGAGAATAAGAACTATTTGTAGATATGGATGTTACTGTGTTCGTATTCAGGTAATTATTAAATGTACTGCCATTTTGTAGTAGGTAAACATATTGACTTTATATTCTAGGGTTATAAAGTACTCGTCAGAGGCTTCAAAATGATGTGCCAATTTAATTTTTTTCCAAGATGGCGCCTAACAGCCATCTTAAAATTTTCATCTGTCAATTGAATTCTAAAATATGGTATTCACTCATCAATATCATTACCTCAAATTTTAATTTTTTCAAATTGATCTGTTCATATATTAAAAGGGGGGGGGGGGGGGGCTAAAAAAAAAATCGCAGAAGACGCCTCACGAAAAAAAAAGAAGGAAAAACACTGCATCCTTTGTATCGATTGTAGGCACTCAACTAAAGGGTGATAAACGTACTATTTTAGAAGATTGAATTTTAAATTTAAATTTTATATATTTAAAAGTGAAAGGCATAACAAGTGACATGGGCTCGAATATTATTGATTTGACTAAATGTCTAGGAATTACACCTGAAAATACAGAGTGGTGAGGATATGTTCTATATTTTTGACCCATTTAAGGCCACCCGCAGTAACTTTCGGCAGCACACCTTTTGCTTTCAGGGTAGAAAAACGTCTTGGTCATTTATTAAAAGTCTCTATAATTCCGATAAAAAGCAATTCTACAGTTGTGCAACCAAACTCATTAATTCTCACCTTAATCTCACAACTTTTGAAAAAATGAGTGAGTTATGCCGCTCGACTTTTGAGCCACTCAATTGCCAGTGGTATGAATACATACATGAGTTTAAGTGCACTTCCAAATGAAACTTTTGCAACAATTTAAATTGTAGAAAAATTTAATAATCTGTTTGATATCTTAAATAATCCTTATAAATTTATGGATGTATTTGACGGATCTGATTCATAGCTAGAATTTTTAAGCGAAGCTTTGGATTTTTTGCCAAATTTAAAGGTAATGAACAAAAATGGTCAATATTATTAATAATGTTGGTCTATTACAATAAGACGTCTTCTGAATATATGGCAAAAACTTTTAAACTGTAGGTATAAATATCCTAAAAACAGAAGACTGATTGTTTAGAAAATTTCTTTGGAAGTGTAAGGCAAGAGGGAGACAATTGCATAAATCCCACACCAATACAGTTTCAAAGTGCCTTCAGAAAATTATTTGTGAAGATTTATTTCCACTCAAATAACATGAATTGTAGGGAGAATTTAGATGATGTTCTCATTAGTTTAAAATCCATGGACCTGGTAGAAATTATTAATAAGGCGGCAGCAATTTCCTTGCCTGATTGCAATTACCATAAAGAAACCGTTTCAACGCAGAATGCTTTCTATTATGTCTGTGGATATTTGATGAAAAGGTGCCTGGAAGTACGTTCATGTGACATTTGCTATTCTCAGAGAATGTACTAATATTGATGTAGACAAACTTCTGTCTCATTTTAAACCTTTTGATGCAACCAAAGGTACTTTTGGAGGATTATCATTACTACCAAAAAGGTGGGTACATTTTATATACAGCCTTGAAAGTATTTTCAACTCGCAGTTTGAGAGCATAATGTACAGGCTAAAAAAAAATCGAATTATCTCGTGAATATATTTGAAAAAGTACAATTTCTCCATCTCTGTTCAAATTTTCCCAAGTTGTTTGTATTGTAATCTACTAAAATGCATAAGCTACTAAACAAATATCACCCTGTCGCAAGTTTGAAATTGAACTTGTAGATTGTTATATAAACATTAAAGGCAAACTATAAACAACGCGAGCAATCAACGGGAGCGACTTTCAACCTTAAGCATGCCATGATCATCACTTTTTTAGTATAAATACGCTAACGAACCATAAGTTCTTCAGACTTTAGTCTCACCTCCAGCTCCCAAGGTTAGCCATTTGACGACTGCCTTCTGGGTTCTATCCGCTCCTAAAGTTAGCCATACGACTGCTTCAGGTTCTAGTCCTTTCCTTCCAAACCTGGTACCGGTTAGCCATTTGACGACTGCTAGGACCAGGGGTTTCACAACCTCCATAGTAAAGTCCTGACAAGAAGTTTGTTAGAGTGTTGAGAAAGACAAGTGTCTAAATAGTCAGTTAAAAAGTTTAGTGAAATCTCTTAGTGCTCTTAAATAAAACCCAACTCTTAAGAAAAACTATAAATTATAAGACATTAAACAAAGACCTTTAAACAGTACCTCAAATCGAGAAAACATGCGCTTCGTAGTAATCGGGTATAATGGAATCTCATTTTTTCTGACCAATAATTATTGTTAAAGTTTTATCGTTAATACATTGTTAAAAACAAGGCGTGTACTCGCGAGTAGAACATCCAGTGGTACATTAAAGGAAGCATTGAGACCCCGTCATGGTACTAATCACGACGCGGCTCTTCTCTGTGAAGTTATTCTTTAACAAACGCGCTACCCCCGAAGCTACTTGGCGTGGTGGAGGCGCCGAAGCTACTCGTGACACGTGGTGGAGGTGTTAAGTTGCAAAGAGAGATAAAACAATTAAATTATAATTAAAAAATTCAAAGCACGTGCCGGTATTATTTCGCGCGGTTAAATCTTATTATTGGTCAATTAAACTAACATAATTCAAAAAATTTGATTTACAATATAAGACAATTTTAAATTACGCGCGTTCAAGCTACGTCCATCGCTGCATACACGTCGCCATCTTGCGGCGGACGCTAACAGCTGCAAGGCCATTGAATCAAAACGCCACCGCTAGTTGGGAAAGGTCAAGAATAGAACCGCATGGTGTGGCCAAGGCCAGGTCTATATCTGCAAGGAAAAAGATAATAAATTAAATACAACTGATTGTTAAATTAAAATGGGGCAATACAACAGATTTGTATAGGAGAAAGTAAATGAAAGCATGGAGCAAGAAGGAGAAACTAGTGAGGATGACAAGGATAAAGAAAATAAAATTATATATGGAACAAGTACTCAAGTAAAATAAGAAACTAAAGAACAAACAAGCAAAAACAAAAATGGGAAGTGGGATAAAAGTCTCAATGTAAATAAAAGTTGTACATAGTGAAACGCAAATAAGCATAATATATACCCAAGTGTTATTAAGACAAATATATAGATAAAACACTTAGGAGGTTAAGGAACTGTATATAAATAGACAATACACATAGCATAGTACATAGGAGTTATGAAAAAAAAAAAAAAGAAGCTAGAATAAGTCGTGTTAAGTGAATATTAATGAGAAGATTAGTAAACTATGTATGCAAAACAAATAGGTGAAAATAAGGTGAAGATATTTATAATAAAGCACAAGTAAATGGCCCAGTTGCAGGATTATCGTATTCGAGAAAAGCAGGAAAACTGAGTTGCCATTAAAATTGTGTATTGAGAGTACATACAAGAAGAATATATGTGTATACGAGGAAGTATTATAAAGTAAAGTGTTCTCCGGCCTAAATAAGACTGCAGCGAAAGTTATCTTAATGATAAGCAAACAATTTAGGCATCGGAAAGTGGAGTGTACGGACTGAAATAGCTATACTGACAGTAAGGATGTTAGCAAAAATTGTGGTACCAGAGAAGCTCAAGGGCAAAATTCCCAGGTGAAATGTTACATAAGCAAGAAATGTTTATGTAAAGCATAAAGAATATAGTAGAAGCATACATAAGTTGAAAAATTGTTTACGTAAAGTGAGAAGAGATATAGAAGAAGATGTTTTAAGAAGAAGCATACATAGTGAGGAAAAATAGGCAAAAGATGTGTATGTAAAGCATACATAATGTGAAATAATGGAGAAATGTATAAGCAAAATATGTTTATATAATGTGTGTTTAAAAGAGAGCATACATGGATATATAAATAATAATATAATGTACTATATTTTGTACATAAAGCTAGTCACATAATGAAGCATAGAGACATAGATGGTTTAACTTATCACTGCCTCGTGATAAATAAGGAAATAACGTAATAACTAGTCCCGTAATCATAAGAATTGATATGCAGAAAATAAAGTGTTCACATAAAGTATGGAAAAAGAGTTGCATACATAAGGTGAAAACATTAGAGTAATAATAAGGGAAAGTTGTTGAGAAGCATACAGAAGTTGAAACAATTGAGGAAATATATAAGGATATGTATATATTACGAGTTTAAAAATAAAGCATATATATATATATATAT
>MU188318.1:52485-64201 GCA_016904865.1 Pissodes strobi
TATATATATATATATATATAGTCCTTGGCTACACTTCGGGGACGTAATAATTTTTGCAGCCTGCACTTTGAGGACATTTCGACATTTCGGGGACGGTCCTCAAACTGTCATCGCCTTTCTAGACTACAGTTTGAGGACAAGGTGCCCAAAGTGTTGGCTATAAGATTATATGTTTTTATAAACTACATTTTGGGGACCTAGATGTGACAGCATTGTAAGTGTGATTTATAAGATTGAATTCAATTGAAGATTTGTTTTATTAAAATCAATTGATTAAGTACACATTTTAAGTGACTTTTCGTGTGGTTGAAGAAGACAGAAGTTACCAAAATTATTTATCGGAATCTTTCGAGGAATCTTTGATAGAATAAAAAACGTTAATAGTAATGACATTATTTGTGAAACAAACTACAAGCATGTAAAATGATGTTCTTACATATGTAAATCTACGTTTCTTGGTAATTACCTAGCGCTTTTTAAATTTTTCTATAGAGAATAATGAATTGAGATATGATTATAGTAGGTATAGGTATATTAACATGTTATATTAATTATTGTGATTATGTGCGTGTTTGTCTGCACGTTAACGTAAATAGATGTAGACAATTACCCGACATAAAGAAATTATGAAACATTTAAAATGCAAAATAAGTTTTATGTAGAGCAATAAGTATTTTAAATAAAACAGTTTTGTGGATTTTATAAAACGTCTTTATTGTTTATATTTAACAGTTATTTACACATAATCGAGTTCGTAATAGGTATTAAAAAAATTATTTTTAGAGAATAATAAACAAAAATTAGTTTCTTTGATCTACCTATTAGTCCTGTTATGTAAATTAGAATGGACATATATACCTACCTATGACCAATTAGAAAAAAGTATCTCCAATTGGTCAGCTCAGATATTATTTTGCTGATGGGGTTTGTAAAATTTTGAAGTAAACTGCAATCTCTGAATAAGTATTGACAAGCTGCCCTTTTGCAGTACACTCTTGGATTTTTAATAGATTTTTTTAAGCATGCCAAAATTCCTTATCCATTATTATCCATTGCTCAACTGGTCAGCTTCTTGTTAAACAAATTCAGAACAAAGAAATCGTTAATCAACTTCCCAAACCATCGTACCTACCTACCTAATAAATAATGGGCTATTGCTCACTGCATACACCTATTAGCAAGTTATCGAGAAACAATTTGGCATTCAAAAAATTAAGAGGCATTCAACAAAATGGAACAAATTTGAAGAGAGTTTGGTGAAGATTGGAGAAAAATTAATTTTGTTCTAACTAAGCGTGCGATCAGAATCAGAAAACTCAATGTATGAATCTCGGTGTGAATAAACTATTTGTGTATTTATGACAAGACCTTGAGATTAAAATATTTCTTGCCAAATTAAAAAGCATAATTAATTAGCGTTGCTGTCAAGATTTGAATCTATATACAATAAAACATATTTTGATAGATGTTCCTTCCAAAGCTCGAGCTTTGCTTTTGGTTTATTACATTCCTAGAAGTGTAGAATTAATAAATAACATTGATTTGCCCCAAAGTAAAAGTTTCAGAAGAATCTTTTGCCCTTTTTATGTTTAGTGCAAAGGCGTTTTCCCAATTTTCCTTTTAAACCTTTTGTAATTAGGATTTATTCATGGTCCTCTAAAATGAGATGTACCTAATAGCCTTCTAAGAAATTTTGTAAACCCTAATGGTATAGTTGCTTATAATTAGAGGCTAAAAATTAACCTTATCGCTTTAATGGATTTATTTGTGATGCACCGAATACAAAAGAGCATATGAACATACGTTGCCCAAGAAGGGGATTTCCCTACAAATTGAATGACTCCTTTTGAATTAGATACCGCACTTAGAACTAATCAATCATTCATTAACAAATCTGATGGAGACCATCATTATAGGAACATCTAAATTAGAATTGTTAAACATTGATATTGTGTCTCGAGTTAAGTTCATCTACATTACATGAGTCTTGTTTGTCAAAGGGCCATGCAAAGAGCAAAGACTTACAGTTTTGATACAAAGCCGGATGAGATGTTAGCATCCCACTTTTAAGCAGTTCTGTCACAAATCATTTTTCTAGAAAACAAAAGACACCCTTTGATATTGATAATATTGTTTGGACTGATATAAGGCCACTGAATTTAGACAAATTTTATTACTCACTGAAATAGTTGGTTTCAAAGATCCTCTCCCTGAAAATTTCTCTTATTAAAAAATAAGAAATAACTTGCGCATCTTTGTCCTATTTATATAACATAATGCTATTTAAAGTAGTAGCCATAGAATAAACTAGATAAGTACTTTATTTTAGGGACAGTGCTTCATCAAAAAACCTGAGTAACAAGAAAGGGATATGAATCTGTTATATCAGAATGACTAAGTCATGCCAAGAACTTGAGAGAAAAATGAAAGCATATCATGAGCCACCTACTATTTTATATTATTATAATAAAGTATGTTGGTTTGTTATACTCGGGTATAAATTTGTATCCATAACCTACTCTTGTTTCAAAAATTGAAGATAATTTCACCTAGGGGCTAATGGGCTAAATAATATAAACTTATTGATAATATTATTTTGAACACTTAATTTGTATTTTTAAAGTTAGCAGTAAAATGTTCTTAGCAAACAATAGGTACAATTTTTGGTACAGGGTACAGGCCCAGTGTTTTTTAATTACTACCTACCATCGCTTGGTAAAAAAAAAATTGTTAACTATAAACATATAGAAAAGCTAGGTTATACAAAATATAATGTATGATACATATATTACAAATCTACAGCTGCAAAATATTCTCAATTTACTTTGCAATATTTTTGCCCTTTTATATGAAGTACGAATATATATTATTTTATATCTGCTGTTCATAAACATTAAGCGAATATGGAGTGGTTCTTTCTTATATAGTAGGCATTTTAGGTGTTAAGTACATAGGTACCTAACCCATGCAAATGTATTGTGATATTTAAGAGATATATGACCTGGAATAAGTTCATATCAGATATTTTTTAAAATAAATACAACCATAGGTATCTCTAATATTTTATATTTCAGATAATTTGACAGTTTAAAAGGCACTATATATTACAGTTAGTATTATTTTTAAATATTTTATTAATCCCTAATTATTATAGGTTGTCAAATACAATTTAGCAAAAGTGAAATAAAGAATTTTAACCTAAAACCTATAATATGTTTATAGGTACCTGCCTAAAATTTCATGTATTGAATAGAATGCATTGTGGAGCATTATGTTCTCATATTAATACTAAATTTGTTATTGTTTGTTTAGTTCTCTAATATGTGTCAAAATTTTATTGTAGAAAACAGCACCTTAATAAGGATTTATACAACTTTCATCTACAAAAGTCATATTAAAAATCACTGCATCATTAACTGTGGTACATATTTTTAGTATTTATTTTGTCAGAGAAATTTCAGAATCTCAAGAATTTAGATAGATGCCAACGTCATTATGGGTTCATTTTTAAATGTTTGTTTACAGGATTCTCCAAAACTTGAGACCAAATGTGGATCGAATAGCTCTTTTTTAATTAAAAATATTCACTCTGCTACAGATGAACGTCCCCAGAGAATGCTAATGTATCAATAATTGACCAAACATTTGAAAAGAAATATATTTTAATCATATTTTTACTTAAAATCTGATTTAAGAGGTATTTACTAGATCATTTTTACAACAGAGATAACAAAACAAAAATATATACACACTTACTTACTATTACAACTGTAGATCTTTCCAGAAAGTGAGTTCCACTTACATAAGAGTAAAAAAATAAAAATAAACCAATTAGTATCGATCAGGTACTAAACTTTTAATTTATTATTTGAACTTCTGCATAATTCTCCTGTAAATTATCAAACAAAAACTTCTAGCTATCACTTCAGATTTTAGTTAAAGTCGTAATGTCTGATACTTTCAGCACAGTTTTATTGGCACACAAATATGTTTCACTCACACAACACTCATTTTGGCACCAAGATATATTTTAACCTCAAGATCTTATGATAAATACACAGATAGTTTATTCACACAAAGATTCATACATTGGGTCTTCTATCACTCATTTAGATAGAACAAAATTTTCCTCCAATATTCACCCCGAGCTTCACCAAACTCTCTTCAAATTTGCTAATTTTGTTGATTGCCTTATCAGTTTTTGAATGTGAAATTGTTTCTCGATAACTTGCTAATTGAAATGCTTTGTTTTTGTCCAGACTCAAATCAAATAGGCTTATCTGGTTTGCTGAAATAGAGACAACTGGGCAATTTTCTCGGCATCGGACCTGAAACAAAAATACACAATACTTTTCTTTGGTTCGTTTTTGGATTTTGAGAGGCAAACTCTGATCATTGCACTGAATGTTATTGTAATCATAATAATAATGTCAATGTCTGCTACCAAATTTGCAAATTGTATACACATATAGATCAATTTTCCCATTTTTTAGTATTAATATTTGTTGATTGTATGTTTATTCTGGTTCACTTTATTAGGTAATTGTAAGCTTTAAATTTAGTATTATGTTTGTTAAACACTAGTTAACTCTCATTGGGCATGGCCCCTGAAATAAATAAAAAAGCATATTGGTAATGCAATGATTCGACAGCAATATGAATACCAATACTAAAGTGCTAGATATGTAAAATAAAATGCCACCATTCTTTAAATTAAAGTACAGTTGGCAATTCTAATTAACACAAATAAAATTAAATATAACCCACCTAATGCTAATGCCAATGCAGCTTGTAAAACTTTTCCAGTGGTCTCATTTCGATTTGGTATGTGTGTTTTTTTTATTTCAATCCAATCACTTTGGAAATGTAGTTCACATATCTGAAAATAATATAATTATTATATCGACAATAGACAAGACGAACCAAATAATAAATAATACAACCTAACAAAGTGAAATCTTCCTCTTCTTAATGGCTTCAATCCATTTCTAGTAATTTCTACCATCTACCTTATCTCAGTTAAGAAATCAACACTAACTCTTGGTTTTGGTTCATTGGGATAATAAGTAATTACCCTTGGAATTCCCAGACGGCAATTTAAAACCAAATATTATTACCTGTAAAATATCCACTGTTGTTACTATGAAGTGAAAACTGAGCGTCTGAGGGAGAAATGCCTGGCCTGGGTTACCTGAAAGAGCTATCTTACCAGCCAGGAGCATTCCTGTTCCTGGGGAATCTGATGTTTATTTCTGATTCCGTAGCGTCAATTAGTAGTCTCTTCGTGTTTAAGGCATACAGTAGATTTCCATTTCGTCTTCGGTCGAGTCAATACGTCGCGTAGCGGCTCTTTTATCGCTATTGACCCCGGCCCATGATGCCATTGGTCGAACACCTGGGACACGCTCAGTGCAGTGATGGTTTTTTTCCCTGAGGAAGAACCGGCCGTCCTAGCCAAAAAAAAAACATTCATTCCAGGATCCAGGCCGGGAGGAACTGGTTGTTTCCGTGGGACCATTTTTGTCTGTGCCTGTATATTATACAATTTTTGTAAATATCGGTGGCCGTGACAAGGTCGCGGTCACCCCAGTGATACCCATGATACAAACATGTATCATGAGTGATACCACTGGCCAATACAAGCGTCTAGAGTACAGGCGTAATTTTCGATACCACATGCGCAATGGCGAAACGAATAATAGGTATTATTATGGCTTTGCATAGCTTCGCTCGCTACGGGGGCTGAATCAACAAGAACTAACCAATACTAACCCAAAATTAAGAAAAACAAACATAACCTCAATAAAAGGTAAACAAAACATCTGTCGCTACCGACGGGAATCGAGCCCGCATCGCAGGAATGACGGGCAAGCAGGCAAGCACTCTGCCTACTACACCACCGAGGCGTTGCAGAGGTTTTGCTAGAACGTAGAGACATGGATAATTCCGATATTTGGTTCTTGTTTCGCCATTGCGTATGTGGTATCGAAAATTACGCCTGTACTCTAGACGCTTGTGGCTTGTCTGGCCAATAAGGTTGTAACCTATCTGGCAGGCATAGATAAAACACTTACTGGCAGGGTTGCCCAAGCTCTAGCTAAGCCTAGACGGTGGTTGTACTGGCAAGTGACCCAATAGCCATGCCATTTTTTGACCCCGGTACAAAGGGGTTCAGCACAAAAAATCATATAGCGGCAGTGAAATAGCAGTACCATTCTCTTTATAACAATATTAACAATTTCAGAACCATATTGTATCCGGATCAATTCTGCAGAGCCCTGCTAGATGCCATAATTGATCCGGATTTGAGTTCGGTAACATTCGGGACCTGCCATATGCGCAGGTCCGAAGGTCGAAAATTTGAGGTAGGTAGACTCAAGTACGTGCATTGGTTGGCCAATGAAGGACAAGACTTCTGGTATGGCTTGAATGATGTTTCCCCACGGGTTGTGGCCCATCAAATTCTATCCTCCTCCCCCAGGCTGGAGAACATGAAAGTACAAAATCTGAAGCTGAGCAATGACAGTTTGTGACAAGAGGGGCATTGGCTCGTAGGAACGTCAAACTGGTGAAAGCAGTTTAATTACGAGAAGTGACGCCCCCGCCATTCCGAGTTGCCACGGGATGTGGCCCATCAAATCCCATCGACCTCCTCCAGGCTAGAGAACACCAAAGTACAAAGTCTGGAGCTGATCACTGGGGAGTGACCCAACAAACCCCTTTTTTACCCCTGTCAGACTAGGGACCATCAAAGAAATGAGTCTGAGGCCGATGCTTCCAATGGAAGCGGCCCTAGGTGGTAGATGCATACGCCTACTTGCATCGCCCGGTGAAAATCCACCCCACTAGAACTGGCAAGCGCTAGCTAAGTGGTTTTCCCAAATCACGTTCCGCTTCCGAGCTGGTGATCCCGGGTTCCACAGTAGGAATATAAGGACATGATGGTGCTTCCAGGATCAAAATATTCCGGAGGTAAACTCCCCGGCCATCCGGATCTCCGCGCCGGGTGGCCCTGGGATCCCTTCATTCCGCATTTCGCGGACAGGAAAGATACCGAACTACCTTAAAATAGATTTCTGCAACATAAGAGGCCTAAATACAAACATAAATTCGGTACATTAACATCTACAAGCAAATAGACCACACATACTAGTTCTTACAGAAACACAAGTATGTTCTACAACAGTAAACTGCCCCTATCCTGGTTACGACTTACATACCCGATTTAGACATAAGTTCGAAATATACCTTTTTGTCCGAAGCGACCTTTCATGTCACCGCGAGGAAACAATCGAACCGAACAACCTTGACGTGATGTGGCTCAAGTTCACCACCAAGGAATTAACCAGGTTTATATGTTGTCGCTATCGCCTTCCGAGCGATAGAGCCTACCAAAGCTTTTTTTCAACACTAGCTATCACTTTTGACTCAATACAGGTCGATCACCCCCGTTCAGAAATAATCATTCTGGGAGACTTCAATGCCCACAATACCAGCTGGTTCAAACATCACAACAAGACCGAAAACGATGGTAGAGAAGCTGATGCATTTGCCATCAGCTGCGGGCTTACTCAACTTGTAGACGAACCAACTCGAATACCAGAGAGGGGCGAATTCGCCGCCCTCGTGGATCTTTTGCAATGCCCCAGTGGTTCCAGGAATTTCTGGTCGGAAGCAAAGGCAGTAAATAACAACTTTACAAAAACGTCTCTTCCACTATTGACAGACGAAGGTGGCATCACGGCGACTACAGCCAAGGAAAAAGCAAACATGCTCTTCAAAATGTTTTCATCGCATTCTACCTTAAACGTACCCCAACGCACGACTCTCCCCACCATATCGAACATCAACACTACCATGGCAGAAGTCAAGTTTCATCACCGCGATATTCGTAAAATCCTTAGAGAACTAGATACGCAAAAGGCATCAGGACCGGACGGAATACCTGCCATCGTGCTAAAGAACTGCGCCAACACCATTTTTTCCTGGCTTTTTTCTGTGTCTTACGGAAAAAGGATTTACCCATCCTCTTGGAAAGTCGCTCGAGTGCAACCTGTTCCAAAAAAGGCATGAAAACCACGCCCTCAAACTATCGCCCAATTGCCTTGCTTCCAATAATCTCTAAAGTCATGGAACGTGTAGTCAATCAGCAACTACTCAAGTACCTCGAGAACAACAGAATAATCAGCGATAATCAATACGGCCTTCCCAAAGAGAGATCGACAGGAGATATATTGGCGTATGTCACTCATATATGGAGTAGGGCGATTGAGAACTACGGAGAGTCTCGAGCGATTGCTTTGGATATTTCAAAGGCATTCGACAGAGTTTGGCATGACGGACTGCTCAACACACTGCCATCATTCGGATTGCCAGCCTCTCTCTGTAGCTGGCTTGCCAGTTTCCTTAAGAACCGATCTCTGCACGTTGCAGTTGATGGACACATCTCAGACACATTCACCATCAACGCAGGCGTGCTTCAGGGCGCAACACTTGACCTGCTGATCGAAACGAATAGTCCTGTTTACAGTTTTACAGATGACAGTCCCTTGTCTCCCACTTTAGATCAGAAAAACCCTTACCAGCGACTGAGGCTCATCACCGCAGACAGGAGTAGATTACAGCAATTAATCAAGACCTGGAGCAGCAACGTTTACCAAGAGGGCCAATACAGCGGGCCCTGACATCATTATGACAGGATCGACCATTCCTTCATCCTCGTCAATCGGACTGCTGGGTATCTCGGTCAACAGCAATATGTCCTGGCATGACCATGTTGCTAACATCGCAAAATCAGCCTTCCAGAAGCTTGGTGCGCTATTTCGCAACAAAAAACTCTATACACCGCAGCAGTTGCTCTTGATCTACAAAGCGCAAATATAAGACCGTGCTTAGAATATTGCTCACATATCTGATGTTCCGCACTAAAGCACACCCTAAAGCTGCTGGATTCCATTCAGAAGAGCTGTGCGTCTCGTCGGCGACCCGGAGTTGACCCGGAATCTGGATAGTCTGAAACACGGCAGACATGTGGCCGAGATATCTCTGTTTTACAGAGACTTTCACGGCAGATGTTCCCAGGATTTGGCCCGCCCCTGGCAACTGCTGTCAGACAGTCACGACAGACGGCAAGAGCGCACCAGTTCGCCGTACAACTGCAAACACATAGATCATCGCTTTATAAGAACTCCTGGATCTGGCGCACTGCATCACTGTGGAACTCACTCCCAGGACATCTGTTTCCCACTAATTACAACCTACAACTATTCAAGAACCGTGTCAATAAACAGCTTCGCATAGACACCGCTCGTCGAGCGCCATAGGATCTCCCTTTAGTGTGTGGGCCACTGCCATAAAAAAAACTGTAGTACACGTGGTTGCTTGGGAAAACGTGAGGTGTAACCTACGGGGCAGTCGGTAGGTTACAAGGGATGATGAATCTTAAATTTATCTTATTTTGGTGGGATTATTTGTGAGAAGTACACAGAGAAACGAGTCTGGGCTTTTTGAAGTGAAACTTCCTGGAGAGTAAGCTGGTGAACGTGTTACGCGAAGGTAAAACGCGTTACATAGGTACATCTACATGTATAAGACGGCGAAGCGATCGAAAGTAGAGAGGGAGATGCAATCCGCGATTTTGCTCCGTTCACTTATTCATAGCGAACGTACGAGATCGCAACATTTATAGCCAGACTGTAATACAAATGTGCATTATTTTCATATTTTGGGTTAGCGTTGAACGAGCCGGGGTCTAATGTATAGTGTGTTCTACCATTCGTGTCAGAGGATTTGCATAAAATGAAACAAGATAGTATGTTCTAGCATTTGCATTTTTAACATTTGGTCATAATCAGTAGTTTGGGCAATGGCAAAACGTAAGAAAGAAATCCGCAAAAAATTAAGAGGCAGCTAAATGTAGCGCGAATGTTAAATCTTAACCTAAATCGGACTTCCGCTTCGTTCTCAAGAAAATGAAACTAACCAGGTGCTAACCCAAAATAACCCAAGACATACCCAAAATCAAGAAAAAACTGTTAACCTTAAAAAAAAGCAACGGGATTTGAACCCGGGCCGTCGATAGCCGCCGATTTGAGATATAACCATCTAAACCTCTCGACCACGAGGCTCTTGCTACAAATTGATTGCATCGCGAAGACATCTAATGCAATCGCTCGAGTCAACGCCACCTACACTAGATGGCGTTGGAGTACGCTTTTACCTTGATGGCAGCCAAAATCATAACTGTCGCGAGACACTCATTCTAAAAATAGTATCTCTGTCCACCAGGGTGTAACCAATCTGGCAGGGTTGCTCCAGCTCTTGCTAAGCCCGGACAAGGGTCGTTACTGGCTGAATTGCTCACACAAAAGCCAACAGAGAGTCGTATTACTACTACTACTAACCTAAATCGTTTACATTGGTGGTTGCATAATGGTAAAAATGGTTGTACGCATGGCCCTCCGCTCGCTCTGGAGGCACAACTACCCAGAATCCCCCAAGGCATACCCAAAATCAAGAAAAAAAATGCATTTTAAACATTTGGGCTGCAGTTAGCTGTAAATAAAAATTGTAGAATAACTTTTTCATTCGAACAAATGCATTTAATAATAGAGTTTCTAAGCCATCGAAATATAATAGCATTTTTGGGCAGCGATTACGACGCCTTTCATAAAAGATTTCAAACCTCTTAAAAATAACGGCAATGACAAATGTCACAAATGATATTGTATATTTGTATAATATGAATATAAGGGGGATATTTTGTGATATAAGACGAATTTTGGCCATGTGAAAAGAACATACTACGAGCAGAAAATATCGTGACATCATAGTTACTTAAATAAAGTGTGGCAAGGGGAATGTATGAAAATAACAAACATCTTAACCTATATTTTTGGACTTCCGATTCATCTTCGATCGAGTGTGTACGTGTCGGGTATCGGCCATTTTGTTCGTTCCAGCTTCATATACATACATATATGTTAGTTTGGGGACCCATGGGTCTTTCAGGGACTGTGTAGATTCCCCGAATAGGATTCGGGCGTCCAGCCGGGGGTTAGAGCCCCGTGCATGTACAAGATTTAAATGTGTGTGAATGTCCAGCCGGTGGTGTCCGAACCTTAAAACAAGCCGTGCATGTAACAGTCCCCAGGAGTACATACTCGACATACTGGAGGCTTTCAAAATAGTATCTCTATCCATCAGGTGTAACTTATCTGGTATGGGTCGCCCCAGCTCTAACTAGGCCGGATAGAGGTCTTTTCTGGCTGAATTTTCTCACGAAAAAGGCCAATAGAGAGTTTAATACTACTACTACTTAACCTATATTTGACTTCCGATTTGTCTTCGGTCGAGAGTGCACGTGTCGGGTATCGGCCATGTTGTTCCAGCTTCATATACATATATGCAAATATATTTGCATATATGTCAGTTTTGGGGACTCATGGTGAACTTTCAGGGACCGGGTAGTTTTTTCCCCGAGGAAGATTCGGACGTCCAGACGGGGGTTTAAGCCCCGTGCAAGCATCAGATTTTTATGTTTGTGAACGTCCAGCCGGTAGTGTTCGTACCTTAAAACAAGCCGTGCAAGTACAAGTCTGAGCCTCCAGGAGTACTTACTCGACATACTGGAGGCTCTAAAAATAGTATCTCTATCCAACAAGGTGTAACCAATGTAGAAGGGTCGCTCTACCTCTGGAGTTGGCGGTGTTCAGAC